>PVLC010009571.1:0-53945 GCA_004027655.1 Graphiurus murinus | reverse complement strand
ACTGCTATAAATGTTTGTGTGCAGGTTTCAGTATAGATGTAAGTTTTCAACTCATTTGGTTTAATATCCAGGAGAAGATAGCTGGAATGTGTAGAAAGAGCCCATTTACTGCTCCCGTTCTCCCTAATTTGTGGATGCTAGGGAGAAGATGGGGCATAAGAAGGTCTCCAGATGAAAAAGGAGAGACCCTCGAAAGCAAAGAAGTTGATTTAGCCGAGGGGGTTGGACGGGGGCGGGGGGGGCACTAATGTATATCAAGGTCACTCACTAAACTGAACTTGAGAGGGAGGGAGGGCGAGGGAGCGGGGTGGGAATTGGGGGAAGGGGTCAAATGAGAATTGTGAGCACGTGTATCGTTATCAATTTGCACCTAACAAAGATGTATGCTTACAATGTATGATAAAAATAAAAATTAAAAAAAAAAGAAAGAGCCCATTTAGCTTTGTAAGGAACTACCAGACTGTCTTCCAAAGTGGCTGGACCATTTTTATTCCCATCAGCAATGAATGAGAGTTCCTGTTGCTCCATATTCTCACCAGCATTTGATGTTGTCAATGTCTTAGATATTTTACCATTTTAGCAGGTGTGTAGTACCATCTCATTACTGTTTTAATTTACAATTCCTTGATGACAATGACATTGAACATATTTTCCTTTGTTTATTTGCCATCCATATATCATTTTTAGTGAGGTGTCTGTTCACAACTACCAATTTTCAAATTGTGTTGTTTTCTTAGTCTTGAATGTTAAGAGCTCTAGATATATTTTGGATACCAATCCTATGTCATATATGTGTTTTGCATACATTTTCTCCCTATCTGTGGCTTGTTCTCTTAACAGTGTCTTTTGAGGAACAATAATACATTTTTTTTGTGACTATAATCAGGGGAAATGTTTTTAAATGAGCCTGGCTCCTACTTTGGCTTAGTAGCCACTACCTAGCTAAGAAAATAAGAACAGCTGAAGAGAAGTGAGGTAGTTGGCTATATGATAGTTGAAATATGAGAACATGACTTAAGTGTGAGCTCTAAATTAGATGTAATCATCTTTAAGTACTATAGGACAGCAAGATAGATGCAATCCACAATCAAATGAGGGGGGGGGAAAGAAACTTGGTTATAGAACTGTGTGTAGAACCATGGAAATATTTTTCTCTGTTTTCATTTTTATTTGTTTCTCTTGGTTTCCTCAACATTTATGCTCCTTAAGTAACTAGAACTCCTAGAATGACTGAGAATCTCTGAGGTTATCTGCTACTAAAAACAGGACTCAGCAAGAGAGAAATCATTGGTTTAAATTCAAGGAGGGCTGGCAGAGAGTGAAGTGCACCTTTATTATTCACTCGTTCATCCAGCAGGTGTTTATCGAGCACCTTCTTTATGGCAGGATCTATGTTTGTTTCTGGCAATACACAGGGAACACATTCAGCCTTGCTCTTGTGAAGTTTATACTCCAAGGGAGAGGTGGACAAACAAGCCTGAAATCAAATCTCTTTTCCTGGGGTGTTGATGGAAGTGAGTGCAGGAGCTGTGGGAACTACGACAGACATCTTTGGTCTCCAGGGAGCAGAGAAGTGTCACACAAGCTTTCTCCAAAGCTGGGATCTGCTGGGGAGTCAGGAGTTGGTCAGGCAGAGTGAAGAAAGATGTTCCTAGCCCTCTGCATGTTCCCTTGCCACACTGGTTAAAGCCTACATGTGAGAGATATGAGATTAAGGTTGTTTTTTTATTAGACTTGTTAAAATGTCTTGAAATGTCACATGCCTACAGAAAAAAAAAGTTCAAAACAGAGCTGGACCATATAATGAGTTATTGTAATGTATATACCCATGTAAACACAACCTAATCACAGAGTAGCGCTCACTCCCTCAGAAACCTGCTGCCTGCGCTTTCTCATTCTTCCTAGAGAAGCCGCCTAGGTATGCAGCCCTCCAAACCATCATCTAATTTTAATTGTTTTTAAACTTGGTGCACTTGGAACTACACAGCATGTTCTTTTTAGTGTCTAACTTTTATGTGTTTGTATTTACCAACATATTTTTAAGATTGAGTTATTTTCATAGCTATATAGTATCCCATTTTAGAAATGGACTGCACTTCATGAGTCCATCCTTCTGTTGATGGGTATCTGAGTTATTTCCAGCTTGGAGCTCTTAAAAAGAAGAGCTGTCACCTAGGTGTAGTGGTGCATGCCTGTAATCCCAGTACTTTGGAGGCTGAGACAGAGGATTGCAGCTTCAGCAACTTAGACCCTCAGCAACTTAGTGAGACCCTGTTTTAAAATAAAAAATAAAAAGGGGCTGGGAGAATAGCTCAGAGGTAGAATGTCGCAGGGTTCAATCCCTAGTACAAAAAGAAAATGTTCATAAATGCTGGTCCCATGCCCTAGGAAGTGTGGCATAGTAAGCTTTGGAATCAAACTTAATTTGCATCCCATCTGTGCCACTGTAACAGCTTTGTGACTTTGGGCAAATGATTTAACTTCCCTGTGTCTTTTCTTCCTGTCTACAATAGGAATAGTCAAAGCGCCTCTGTCATTGCATATGCATGTGATGTGCTGAACACAGTACTTCATGTATAGTAAGTGTTCTCTACACCAAACAAAAGTTGGGGGAGTGTGGGTTTATGCTTGTTGCTCATAGGAATATTTCATTGTTCCTCAAGGTCTCTACCAAGCACGTATGGCATGGTCTAATCATATTTAAGATTGTAGAGGCTTTTGAGATTCTTCTGTTCAACTCATTTTATAAATTAGTAAATTGAGCTGGATGTGTTGGCACATGCCTGTAATACCAGTGTTTGGGAGCCTCAGACAGGAGGATCACAGGTTCCAAGCCAGCATCAGCAACCTAGCAAGACCCTGCTTCAAAATAAAATTGGGCTGGGGGTATAGCTCAGAGGTAGAATGCCCCTGAGTTCAATAACAATATATATGGAATCTGCATTCTAGTAGGTCAACCAAAAGCCAGAACTGAACCCAGAGCTGGGCTCCTGAGAGACAGAGAGGATGTGATACCTCTGGACCGGCTTTCTGGCCCTGAGTACTCTTGTGAGTCCTTCAGCAGGTCATTTTAGCATCTTACATGGATGAAGCCTCACAGGTTGGCCCCTTAGCTCTGTGTTTAGCTATAGCCTGGGAAGTCTGTTACATGTTAGTTGATGTTTGTTCACTGGTCAGAGTTTAGGAGTCCAAGGGCTCTAATTAGGCTCAAAGGCAAGAAAGCAAAATAAGGTACACAAATCCAGGTATAGGGGATTGTTGGCATTTGATAGAGACATTATGTTTAATTTGGACTGCTATTGGACTTGGAGTAATATTACATGATTTTTAAAAAGATATATTTCTTATTGAATGGCTAATCTGTGAATATTTTTGTGTTATTAACAAAAGGGAACAATTCAGAATAAATAATGAATATTAAATGAGCCTGTAATTTTTCTCCCAACCAAGAACAATTCACAGGCTGGGGGTGCAGCTCAGTGGTAGAACACTTGCCTAGCAAGCATGAAGCCCTGAGTTCAAAGCCCACTACTGCAAAAAAAGGAAAAAAAAATCATAATAACTTCATGACTTTAGGTCTCAGACCAGACCTTTGCCTGAGTGTTGCCCACCACCACCATCACCTCCAGACTCTTGCTGTTCCACACATTTCCCCTTTTTGTATTTAAGCATTTTATTACACTAAAATTCTCGGCTCTGTGATCTATGTTCCTAGGTTCGTGTGTGTGTGTGTGTGTGTGTGTGTGTGTGTGTGTGTGTGTGTGTGTGTAATATGCTCTGGCAACTCCAAGAGGACTCGGGGTCAGGACCCCCTTTACAAATAAGAGTCCATGTGGGCTCACTGTGTGTGGACTGGAGGCTGGTCCATGGTAAGCATCCATTAATGCTTAGCTGCCGCTTCTGCTATTTTTCATTCCTCCAACGGGAATCACTTTTGGACGAGGCAAATTTCCAAGTTAACAACCCTCCTTCATTCTATTCAATTGATCAAGTCTTCTGGCACATGCTAAGATTTCTGTAAACTATGCTTGGTTTTCCCTCAATGCTACCACAGGTCTCAAGAGTTTATTACCTCAAACATTTACTGTATGTAAGAAAAGTGGGATGAATCTGTTGGCATTCTCTGCATCTGGTAATTTGTGTAATGGAAGGGAGTTTTGTTTCATTAATCCACCTATGTGGTATGAGGAATATTGAGAGCCCCCACATACTCAATCCTCATTTTCTTTCTCCACCATCCAGAAAGGTCTGTGTGGCTGCTTAGCAGTGAGCAATTAGAACAGCCAGTGTACCCAGACATCAGGCTGGCTTGTCTGACCTAATATACATGAAGACTCAGTGTTCCCAAAGGAACTCTTCCTTTTTAAAGGAAGAAATTAATGATATCCCTTTTCATTAAATCGGTGCCAGGTATTTCCCTAAGCAGCCTATTTAAAAGAACAAATTCAAACAGGCCCGAGAAACAAAAGTGAGAGCTCTACAAAGCACTTAGAGATGGGTTTACACACTATCCTTATTTCAAAGGAGACGTTTTTGTGCCAGGACACAATGCCTGGCTTCTCCCACTGGGCGCACACCCACTTCAGATGTCAAATTTCGCATTTGTGCAGAAATCAGATAAATGCAAAGAGCTCTGAATTTGCTTCTACTCTTAACTGATTGGTCTTCCAAAGGACAGTTTCCATGCTAACTCACTGCACAAGGTCTGAATGTTTAGGGTACCAGTGGGGAACAGAACGCCCAAGGATCCCTTCCAGTCTCCAAAGGTCAAATTACAAAGAGTCCATTCTGCTTGTTCTTCGCTGCTGCATTTATCTAAGCCCAGAGCAGCTCAGCTCCGAACATCACACGTGTATATTCATACTCTGCCTTCTGATCTTCATCTTGGGTTTCCATTTGGAGGCCAGGACACTTCCATCTCTTGTGGACTTCTCATTCTTTGCTTCAGCCGTGCATCCTTTTATTTACTCCATAAATAAAAGTGGAACCCCCACTTCATGTAACAGTTTCTATTTAACACTGTAAGAGGTGAAGGGGGCAGCTGTTGTACCGTGTTTTGTGTCCTTTTAAAGGTAGTCAGAATAGATCACACCTCTAACCTAGTGCCTTGTGCAAATTAACCACTATGAGCATAGGTGGCAACCTAGAAATAACTGCTGAATTCACGGATTAGAGGATTGGACACATACTATATAAGGGATGGTTACGGAGTATCACATACTACTTGCCAGGGATCAGGACCCAGAGAATTCTAAACCTTGGCCTTAGAGTGATCATCTTCTCTTTAGCAGTATGACCAATGTTCATCCAGGCTGATTTCACACATGCTTTTGCACCAGGAGCAAATGGAATCTGTGTACCTTCCCTGCAGAAAAATGCACAGATGGGTCTACCTGCAGCCTGTTGCAAGTAACATCAAGGACTTCCTCCATACCTTCATGTTCCCAGCAGGGTCTGAACCACGGTTAGGAATTCCTGTACTAACAAGAGAAATTGACTAATATGGAAGACCTTCAGTATCATGGTTAGAAAACGTTGATAGATTCTCTTTCCCAACAACTAAACAAGAAAAAAAAAAAAAAATGGCAGTTTCTTTTTCCATGTGGTAATTTTTCAAAAATTTGTATCACTTTTTCAATTCGACTTCTCTTTGGGGTTTAAGTCTCTGTAAGTCATCAAATGACCTTCAAAAGTCAGTTAAGGAAGTCTTGTGATAGGATTTAAGGCTGTGGGACTAGAAGACGTGCATGTAATCCCAAAGTTTCAGATCCCTGGTACACAGGTGGTTGTGGTCTTTTTCTTCTTCATTGGGGGAGGGGGGGGAGAAGATCCCTTTTAAAAAAAGTCTCAGGATTCTTTACAATATTAAAACATTGAGCTCTGTATTTATTTCTTCATCACTTTAACTCTATTTTTAATTAAAATTATTGCTTATTGCTCCATTTTCCATATTTAATGGAATAGAATTCTTAGTGGAATTCTAGACTGAAAGTTGGAACATAAAGATTGAGATAATATCACTCTACATTTTATATGCTAAGATAATTTATGCACAACATAAATTAATGTTATTGCTCTCCTTGAAAGTAGATTTTCCCTGGTTCTCATTAATATCAATCTGAACTTAGATGTTAACCCTCTTTTTACTCTAGGCTACTAATTTTATAATAGTAATAGTGGGTCCAGAGATATCATAGTTTGTATTTTGAAGTTTTTACAATGGCTTTAGGTTTTCCTTCATTAAAGTCTGAATTATACTATGTGGAATTTAAGAAGAATCAAGATATGGAAAAAAAACACACACACACAAAAGCAAAATAACAATAATAAAAGCTTAACTGAATGTCTGGAGATAGATATTTATACTTGGTTTGAAGCAGTCAGTTAATCATCAATGGAAAAAGAGTTGGTTGGCCCAAGCAATACCTAAATTTCTTTAGTGTTATGACTCTATGTTGAGATGATAAGGGTCAGTAGTGAAGTTCTGTCCATTGACAGCTACTTAGTCATTCTCCCTACCTCCTCTAAGATGATTGTAGTTTCTGCACTTAAGAAAATATTTTTCAAACATTGTGATCTCTTTTTTTTTTTGCGGTACTGGGGATTGAACTCAGGGGCATTCTACCTCCGAGCTACACCCCCAGCCCTATTTTTTATTCTTTATTTTGAAACCGAGTCTCACTAAGTTGCGGAGTGTCTCACTAGGTAGCTGAGGCTGGCTGCGAACCCAGATCCTCTGGTCTCAGCCTCCCGAATGCTGGGATTACAAGCGTGCGCCACCACGCCCGGCCATTGTGATCTCTTTTTTAACATCTGACATCCTTCCTTTATACAGTTGCTTCTGTGATTTCTATATCAATGAAGTAGCCTGCCTGCTTGCTTGTTTGCTTTCTTTCTTTCTTCCTTCCTTCCTTTCTTTCTTCTTTCTTTTCTTCCTTTCTTTCTTTCCTTCATTTTCTTGGTACTGGGGATCGAACCCAGGGATATTCTACCTCTGAGCTAGATCTGTTTTATTTTTTTTTTATTTTGAAGCAGGGCTTCATCAAGTTGCTAAGGGTCTTACTAAGTTACTGAGGCTGATCTTAAACCTGCAATCTTCCTGTCTCAGCCTCCCAGGTACTGGCATCACAGGTGTGTGTCACTGTGCCTGACTCATGAAGTAGTGCTTTGAGTCTACTCTCTACCTTAATAGTATTTTCCTGCCTGTCCTGTGACAGCTAACTCTTTCACCTTGGTAGGGAAACTATGTCAGAAGGCTTCAGGTATAGGCCTATGGTCTTTCCCCAAATCTTTCTAATGATTTTAGTTTCCATACTTCCCTATATTGATTGAACTCTACAAAGTTGCAAAATATATAAGGTACACACACACACACACACCCTGAGGAATATATCAAATAAAATCCCAGCAGGAAACAGATTGCACAGTCAAATTATAACTTGAGTACTGTTTACTGAGGGGATTATTTTTAAAGGTTATGGGCAGGATATAGGGAAACCATAAAGGATAATGTAGTCCTTCAAGGCCCAATGAGAGGGGAGCTATAACCACATACCTGGAAAGGGGCAATGAGAAAGCAACATCTGGAACCCAGAGAAGAGAGACACATGGGGACAGGAGTCTTGGGAAGAGAGACCACCTCAGTCGAGGACATAGCCAACACAGGAAGCCACAGGAAGGGAACTGAGGAATGAGAATATTCTTTCATTTTCTGTCCTCATTCCCTTCCTTTCTTCTAATCTTCTGCTCAGCTTTCTATTGGCCAAAGCCATGGGGAGTCAGAGTAACGCATTCAAGTCAGCCTCAGGCCTGGAGGATGGTAGAAATGGGTGAAGGATGGATCTGGAAGGAAGGAATGTTAGACCTTTTAAAAGGACCCCATATGCCAGGCATGGTGGCGCACACTTGTAATCCCAGCATTCGGGAGGCTGAGACCAGAGGATCCGGGTTCGAGGCCAGCCTCAGCTACTTAGTAAGGCACCCCACAACTTAGTGAGACCCTATTTCAAAATAAAGAATAAAAATTAGGGCTGGGGATGTAGCTCAGAGGTAGAATGCCCCTGGATTCCATCCCCAATACCGCAAAAATAAATAAATAAATAAAAGGACCCCATATAACTTCAGTTTCTAATATGAAGCTCATACCCTCTCCCACAAAGAAGAAAAATACTTCTTTAGAACATATTTTTTAAAAAATAGTGCTTTAGTTAGGAACTGTTACCTACTTCAAGAAATATGCACTAGAGTACAATGACTTCAACAGATAGATGTTTATTTTCCTCATATCCAGGGCAGGCAGTTTCTGATGTTGGTTCAGAAGATCAAGAATAACAAGCAAGAGCTGGGCATAGTGGCACACACCTGTAACTCCAGTACTTGGAAGGCTGTGATTGCAGGTTCAAGGACAGCCTCCGCAACATTGTAAGACTCTCAGCAACCTAGCGAGACCTTGTTTCACAACAAAACAAAAAAGGACTGGGAGTATACTTCAGATGTAGAATACCCCTGGGTTAATCCCCAGTACCACAAAGAAATAATTAATAAACAAATAAATATAAAAGAAATAACAAGCAAGGCCAATTTTCTTCCCTTTTCTTTAGTTTTTCTTGCACGGTTAGAAGAACAAGAAAAATAGCTACTGCTGGATCCCCAAGTATCATGGCTGCATTCTTTTCACAAAAGAGCTGGAAGGATTTTCCTGGAAGCCACACGCAGTGACTTCTGCTTCCACCTCATGAGCCTCTTTATCTGTAGGGAAACATATTTGAATTGATTGCCTTTGCTGCCTGCTCTGCTTTCAGGGTTCTACGGAGAAGCAAGCAGGGGAGAATGGACGTTGAGCAGACAAGTAGTAATGTCTACTCAAGATAGAATTTAATCATCAGAGGCACGTGGCCCCAGGACATTGCCTCATGTTGGTTTCTAAATTGGAGAACTTTCAAGTCATATGAATCAGATCTTCTCTCTTTGAATCATCAGATTTCACATCAGATCTTCATGGAATATCAAGACCCGCAGGCAAGAGAAAGCTTATTTATATGAGGTTATTATAAAATATCAAGGCAGCCGAGCATGGTGGCGCACGCTTGTAATCCCGGTACTTGGGAGGCTGAGACAGGAGGATCCAGGTTTGCGGCCAGCCTCAACTACTTAGTGAGGCCCTCCACAACTTAGTGAGACCCTGTTTCAAAATAAAGAATAAAAAATAGGACTAGGGGTGTAGCTCGGAGGTAGAATGCCACTTAGTTCAATTCCCAGTATCAAACCCACAAAAAAATCAAGGCAAATATTTAAGTATGCCTTGTGGAAATGTTGCAAATAAAGCAAAGCCATTTGGGGTAGAATCTAGAAATAGAAATGGAAAAGGCATATTGTATTAATATGCTGGTAGAAAAATAAAGAATACAATTTTTTAGGTATAAATATTTTGCAGTATGTATTGAGAGCCTTTAAAAAATGTTCAGATCCTCTATCCCAATTGTTTACTCAGAATCTATCTTTTTTAAAAGTCTAGAAAAAAATAAGAGAACAATTAAATTGGGTACAGTCATGTGATAGAATAAGAGGTATTAAAATGTGCACGTGTGTGTGTGTGTGTGTGTGTGTGTGTGTGTGTGTGTTGCTAGGGATTAAACTCAGGGACATTGTAACTCCAAGCTATATCCCCAGCCCTTTTTTATTTTATTTTATTTTATTTAGAAACAGAGTTTTTCTAAGTTACTGAGGCTGGCTTCAAACCTGCAATTTCCTGACAGCCTCCCAAGTACTGGGATTACAGGTTTGTGCCACCACACCTAGTTTAAAACTTCCCTTTACAAAGCATTTCAGATAGCATGGAAGAGCTCTTTTCTTTTCATAATAACCTTCAGTTCTGCTGCATGTTTACCTGAGTATTCTCATTCTCTAAGGGCTCCCTTTCCCTAAATATTCAATTAAAATGGCTTGAGCTTCCATCCCATTTAATAGTAGAATTTTTACCCTATTCGTGTTTGTGTGTGTGTGTGTATGTGTGTGTGTGTGTGTGTGTGTGTGTGTGTGTGGTTTTTTTACTGGGGATTGAACCCAGAGGCATTCTACCTCTGAACTTCACCCCCAGTCCTATTTTTATTTTTATTTTGAAACAGAGTCTCACTAGGTTGATGACAGCCTTACTATTTGCTGAGGCTGTCCTTAAACCTGTGATCCTCCTATTCCAGCCTCCCAAGTACTGGGATTATAGGTATGCGCCACCATGCCCAGCTTACTCTACTCTTTGTGGCCTATCAAATTGCTAAATACCCCTTTAGAAAGAAATTGACAAAGAAAAGCACTTTAAAGGTTAATTCATAAAAGGGAAAAATACATATGATCTGTGACTTCATGCAAAAATGATCAACCTCAAAATTGAATCAGAAATTAAAATTTATTTTTTGTATGTTAAATAGACTATGATAGGGAAAAAAAAGGTAACACACATGCTGTCAAAAATACAAGGAAACTGGGCACAATGGTGCACATCTGTAATCCCAGATACTTGGGACACTGAGACAGGAGGATCACAAGTTTGAGGCCAGCCTAGGCAACTTATCAAGACCCTGTCTCAAAAATAAAATAAAAAAGGTCAAAAGTGTGGTTCAGTGGTAGAGTATTTGCCTAACATGCACAAGGCCCTGAGTTCTATCCCCAGGAAGGAGGGAGGGAAGGAGAGGGGGAAGAGGGGAAGGAGGAAGAAAGGAAGGAGAGAAAGAGACAGAGGGAAATAAGTATTTGTAGTACTGCTTGTGGAGGCAGCAAGCTCTTTGAAGAGCTGTCTGCCAGTATATCATTTGACTCAGCAATCCCTGCTCTACAAACTTATCCTCTATACACAATTGGATTAAGCTATGTATAATATTTTTGTGACTGGTTATATTAAAGTATAAAAAGAACTCAACGTTGTTAATTCTGGGTCACTCTGAGATTGATGGTAGATAAACAGAGAAACAGGAAAGTACTGGACACAGTGCCTAGCACACAGTAGGCAGTTAATAAGTATTTACTGACTGATATATAATTTAGATGGGTAGTGCTATGGTTTGGACAAGCATCCCCCAAAGGTTCATATGTTCAGGGCCCCCAGGGTAGTGCTATTAGGAGGCTGTGGAACCTTTGAGGGGTGTAGCCTAGTGGGAGGTTCCTACATCCTTGGGGATGTGGTCCCAAAGAGGACTGTGGGACTCAGGCGCATTCTCTCTCTCTGCATCCTGGCTCATGAGGTAAGCAGTTTTCTGTGCCATGTACCCTTGCCTTTGCCATCTGTCACTCTCACCAGAGGCTCAAAGCAATGGGGCTGCCCAAGTCTAATCTTGGACTGGAATCTCCAAACTCTGGGTTAAGTAAACCTTTTCTCTTTATAAGTCAATTACCTCAGGTACATCATTGTAGTAATGCAAAGCTGACTACCACAGGGGATCCATACGGTGAAATTAGTTTGGTTTCAAACAACATCTTGCATTTTAGTTTTATATTGTAGACATTTATGGTGACCTGTAGCCATGGGAGTGGAACTTAGGAGATGGGGCACAGCCACCTGCTTGAACAGTGGGAGATTTTAAGGAATGGCATGTCTTTCTACTTGTCAGTTTGTGTAGTCAAATTTATTATGAAAATGAATGTGGTCTCCAAGCAAGAGTGGAAAGAGATTAGTAGTGGGCCTTGAAGGAATCTGTAGGGGGCAAAATAGACTGGTAAGGTTGTTATGTGGTTTACTTTGCTATATGCAGGACTTGGTTGAGAGAGATAAATCAAGTGGGTTATTTGATTGATAAACAATCATTTTAGGCAAATTTACATAGTCTAGAGGGATAGTTTCAGGTTCTTCTGGAAGAGAGCATGGTTTGCCTTCAAGTCTTTTCTCTTCCTCTCTTCTTTTCCCATAACACACTTCAAAAACCCCAAAACTTATGTTATAAGAGTCTGGCTACTATAAACAGTGAAGACAACTTAAAATATTGGTCTATATATCAGCAGGGTATAACACATTAAAATATGGTTGGATTTTAATGATGAGAATTCATTGGATTAAAAACATCTGCAGCCAGGCATGGTGGTACACACTTACAATCCTACTACTTGGGAGGCTGAGACAGGAGGATCACAGGTTCGAGGACAGTCTCAGCAAGTAGTGAGAGTCTCATCAACCTGGTGGGATCCTGTTTCAAATTAAAAAAAAACAAAATAGGGCTAGGGGTGTAACTCAGAGGTAGAATGCCTTTGGGTTCAATCCCTAGTGACACATACACATACACACACACACACACACACACACACACACACACACACACACACACACATCTGCAAGCTTCATTATTATTTTCTTAGCAATTCCCAAAAGATTGTATACAAATCACTTACTGTAAGAAAGCACTTGAGACAGGAGATTAAGGATTTATTCTTAACCATTTGTTACAAAGGGAAGGATGAAGTAACTTTGCTTGGTTAGAAAGGTTCTTCAGGTTGAAAGTGCAGCACGGGTACAAATAAGAGCAGTGAGCTCTAGAATATGCCTGTCACCTTAGGATTGTGTTGGTCATAATGCCTGGGAGTTTTTACCATGTGAACTATGCAAGCAATAATGTTAAAACTGTTTACAGTTTAGTCTCATGTTGAACATGTATTATAGCGAGGATTCTATCACTTGAATTTTTCTGGGTTATACTTTCCGTGGTAACCAAATATTGTTGATGATCTTATGAAGGGATTTACGAGTGGCTAGTGAGAAAATTCTGATTTCTTCAACAACATCTTTCACTGATTAATTTGTTACAGTTATCCACACTACACTTCATAAAATATTGAAATCTATAGTTGGGAGATCCTGCTGGTAAATGAACACTCAGCTTTTTAAAAATTATTCACCGAGTGTGAAGAGGTTTGCTTTGAAGAGGTGTCATTCTTAGTAAGTAAATCTTCTCTACATAAATCTCAAGTTCAAATGTTTCTGATTAGTGCCCTGCTGTCTTATTGGTACCTCCTGGAAGGCAACATGATGAGTAGAGTGGGGGAGTTCCTCGTATCTCGTCATGATTGAGTCCAGGTTGGAGAGATGAAGAACCACGCTATCTCAGGACTGTGTCACAGACCCAGAGCCTTGGGGCTTTACAACTATCTAACCTTTAAAATTGTCCTGTTTTTATTTATTAAAAAAAATTTGTGGTACTAAGGGTTGAACACAGGGACATTCTACCTCTGAACTAGACTCCCAGCCCTATTTTTTTTTTTTTTTTTTTGCTAAGTTGCTGATACTGGCCTTAAACCTGTGATGCTCCTCTTTCTGTCTCCCAAGTACTGGAATTATAGGCATGTGGCACCATGCCTGGCTTATAAAATGGTCATATTTTTAAAATGAGACACCTTGCAAAGTGGCATATGAGAAGCATTATAGAATTTAGTTGAAAGAACAATTTGAGCTATATTTATTGCATATATCATCACGAAAAGCATATCTTCTTGTCTTCCCAGTGTCTATTTTCTAAGAGCAAAAATCAAAGCAGTAGAGGAAGAAGTGATTTAGTTATAAGTGTGATGCCTGTGGTAACACAGTATTCTTCTATAACTGTCATTTTAGTGCCAAAATTGTAGGTAGATGAGTGTTAGTCAAATGAATAAAAATGCTGGAAAGGTCTTTTTGCATTTCTTTAGGAATCTCAACTGACCATATAACTTTTCTCCCCTAATTACAGATTTTAAGAAATGTTAGTGAAGTTTGTGGGAGATCCAAAACAGAGGGTTTATGGAATGTTTGAGGCTCCCTTTTGTCCTGAAAAGATGACATTCCTTTGTTTTTAATTCTTCTTTAAAAAAATCACATAATGAAATGTTTAAGAATAGGTACAGCTCCAATCAGAGCAGCGAAGAACAAATCTCTGAGCTTAGCTTCTAATCAGCAGAAGATGGTTTGTGTCGGCCTCTGGCTGGGGTTGGAAGGGGAGTGACTTGTTGAGCAGCTCTTCCCAGAATGTCCAGAATGCTCTTCCCAGGCCTCCAGGCAGAAAGTCCAGTGGAAAAATATAAAACACAGCAAGAGGGGCAAACCACGAGGAGAGCCACACCTTCTATTGCTTCTCACAAGCACCAGAAATAACTACAAGTGTTTGGAAAGTTGCATCTTACATAATCTTAGCACAGACCCAAATTCTGAAAAGCCTGATGAAACTTAGGATGGGGTGATAAAAGTCATGAATATTTTTTCATGTGCTTTTAAGTAAAATTTCACATTCCATCTAGCAATTTTTTAAGGAAGTAATAGTATTAACAGCACCTAGGAAACTGTGAGCTTCATGTGGGGTAGTGAGGAGCAGGGGTCATGGATGGGCTTTTCCGGGCTGAGGTGTGATGCTTGAAGCTTTCGGAGCCACCAGGCAGGACAGGCAGCTGGTGTGCCCTGCTTACCTGATCACTCTTTACCAGCTCATTCAAATATCATTTTCTCTGCATGCCATGACATGGCAAAGCCCAAAAAAACCCTACTTTGAAGACATACATTGCAAAATACTGAATTCTGTAGAAGTGGTGTGTAAACTTACTCATGAATAAACAAACAGAGGCAGAAGAATGTCTGCACACCCTCAAATAGAATATGCGATGTGTCTGGTGGGGACCGGGGCAGAGAGTGGAAGGCAGCCAGTGGCAGAGGGCCAGGGGTGTGGGGTCTGGGTACTGCTGCCTCCTTTGCTTGACCACACTGACTTTCTAACAGTAAGAAACCCAGCAGTGTTCTAGAAAATGTTAAAGAGTGGGGGCATGTGGAACATTTGATTTTGTTTGTGTTTAAAATATGGTTTCCATGCAGATGGCATTGGTTTAGCTATTGCGTGACTTTGTTTGGATCTTCTTTTGCTCGAGTAAGAGATGAGAAGCACAGCCGTCTGAAACTCAAACCCTGGGTTTGTATTCTGCAGTGAGCCTCACCACGTTCTGTAGAAGTGCAGGCTCTCATGCCCAAGGTGCCCTTGCTCATCAGTGAGGGCCAGTGACAGTGGTTTCAGTTGGCTCTTGGAATAGTCAGTTTAAGGCATAAAAGGAAGCATGGACTTTCAGTTTAGGTGTTTAATTATTTAGTTACTATAGCAGGAATCTGGTCACAATTTTAGGGCTGATAGTCAACTTTGTTTTTTTAAGGTTGGATAGTCTGAAGCTGGATACTTGTATACAGTGACATATGCCTGTAATTCCAGTGCTTGGGAAGCTGAGATAGGAGGATTACAGGTTCAAGGCCAGCTTCAACAATTTAGGGAGACACTGTTTCAAAACAAAAAGAGCTGTGGGTATAACTCAGAGGTAGAATGTCCCTGGTTTCAATCCCCAGTACCAAAACAAAACTTGGAGAGTCTTTATTTACTTTTTTTGTGTGTGGTACTGGGATTGAACCCAGGGGCATTCTACCTTGGAGCTACCCCACCCTGCCCTATTTTATTTTTATATAGAAACAGAGTCTCACTAGGTTGATGAGAATCTCACTACTTATTGAGGCTGTTTTCAAGCCTGCAATCCTCCTGTCTCAGCCTCCCAAGTACTGGGATTATAGGCATGTGCCGCCACACCCGGCTTTAGATAGTCTTCTTAAAAGATGTCCAAGGACAAGATCTACAAAAATAAAGCCAGTGGCATCTGTATCCTATTAGATAAACTAGTATTTTTCTATCCAAATATATCTTTAGACATCAAGTCTTCAATTTTTCCTTTCTAACCTTGTTAGTTAGGGTAGGTGGGAGGAGAAGAAAAAAAATAACACCTTAAAATTCTAGAAATTCACAAAATTACAAATGTCATTTTGTTGTTGTTCACTATCATCATGCCTGCACTTTTTTTTACCGGGGGCCCCAATCCTCCTCCAGGAAGTACTAAAGTGGGAGCTTCGTTTCTTCTCTGTGTTCAACTTTCCTGAGGTACACTCTTCACCCATCCTTCCAAAAGTTAGCTAAATCAGTGTCTCACTTTTGCCTTTCCCCAGGGCAGTAGAGATAAAGGCAACTTCCAGTGCTGCTGCTCAAGTTGTAACTCTTCTATTCACATGAATGTGGTGTTGATATCAAACTGTCAAATGCCATAACTGTATGACAAGATACCTGCTTAACCACTAACAGCCTCTGAAGCGTGTCCCATGGACCTACCCTTGAATTGTGTACAAATCTATAAGCAGAAGAGCCAGTTCCTCCTTGAGACCTTGTGCACATGCGCGTGCGCATGTGTGTATGCATGTGTGAGAGAGAGAGAGAGACAGACAGACAGACAGATAGAGACATACAGACTCTGTCTCCATAATACCAAACTGGGTTATTTTCTCAAGCTTTACATCTTGAATTGTGATTCTTAGAAAACTGAGAGTGATGGAAATGTGTTGCTCTTTTATTCCCTAAATCCACGAATTCAGAGGATGTTGCCAGTTCTTTCTGCAGGATCTGACTCTTAATAAGGTCCTCATTATAAGGCAACATGGATTATTTGAACATGTGGGTATTTCCTCTACCTAAACCTAATTTAACTAATTTGAAAGAGGATTAAGGAGACTCAGACACTGGTATGGTTCTGGGGGAAGAGCCAAGATTAAAGTACTAAGCTGCCAGAACTCTTGTTTCAAATGTTGTGAAATCAGATTTAGATCTACAGAAGTTCCTGATTGAAGAAAAAGAGCTTTCCAATTTGAAAAGAAAATCAACCTCCCCCAGCTGCCGGAAAAGGGTCAGGGAAATGGTGCTTAAAGGAAAAGGAGAACCAAATGTAAAACATTAGGGTTGGAGTTGATTTGTTGGTTTGTCTTCCTTTTTACTTAGCTTCTTCTCTTATGCTAGATACTTTATGTTGCAAGACATATGATTAATGTTTTTTGTATTGGATCTTTGTTAACAAAATAACAGAATATCCCTGTTTCACGGATGAGAAACTCATAAAAGCTAGGTGCATTGGCCATGCTCATCAGCCAGGAAGTGTCAGAGGCAAGATTCAAGCCAGCCTTTTCCCATTCCATAGCTTGGGCTCTGGACCACCGTGCGGTGTCGTTTTCCATGACAAACACATGCCACTCTACTCAGTGGTATAAGACATATAACCCTGATTTCTGGTGGTCTTCCTTAATCATTATTGTAAGGCCAGCAGGGCTGGTTCTACTTAGCAAATGAACATTCTGATTATTTATTCTTGAAAAACATCCATTTGCATATTGTTCTGGCCTTGTTTATGGATTTTTTTTTTTAGTTGTAATTGTTTTTAGTGGCATTGCAGATCTCTGGGCAATTCTCAATTGCACAAATATAAAAATACTTAGTGTACAAATTAGTTAGCCCAGCAATGACATCTGTAAATGATAACAGAGCATTTGAAGTTCCTCTTGCCTTATCCCTGAGCTCTTTGCTATCACTGCTGCCTGGGTGGTGCTGGGAACAAAGGTGAGTGCCATGAGTTAGATAAGTGTCCCCCAAAGGTCCATGTATTGAAGGACTGGTACTCTTGGGAAATGGTGGAACTTTTAGGAGGTAGGGCCTAGAAAGAGGAACTTAGATCACTGGGGTATGCCTTGAAGGCAATTGTGGGACCCCAGTCTCTTCCTCTGTGAAGTGAGCAGTTTTCTCTGCCACGTGCTCCCTGCTATTGTCATCTGACTTGCCCACCAGAGGTTCAAATAAATGGGCCTGCCCAATCATGGACTAGGACCTCCAGAACTATGGGCCAAAATAGACCTTTTTTTTCTTTCTAAGTTAATAATATCAGGTATTTTGTTATAGTGACAGAAAGCTGATTAACAGTAGAACTCAATCTCTATGAAATAAATAAGTATATCCTACCATTCCTAAAAGGTTCACCAGTAACATATCTCATACTGATTTAGAATTATCTCCTACAAGCCTGCTATTAATAAAACCTTATGTTTCCTGAGATAGATAACATGTTTATAGATTTCATTCATCAGACTAGTTGGCTTTTGCCTGGAAATGAATCATTTCTGATGGAATTAGAAAAAAAGGATGTTTCTGAGCAAGAGTAACTAAAGGATTTTTTTCCAATCCTTGAATATACATTCGTTATTTGCTATGATCAATGATACTGAAATAGAAATGTAAATATGGTTCTGTACCCTGTCTTCTGGTTATTATGTTATTACATACGGGATGGAATGGGAACCCAATGTAAGGACATTTAATGTGATTGGGAATTAGGGAAAGCTTCCAGGAGGAGATGAGCCTACAATGGTTCTTATAGGGCCTGCAGGGCTAGGAGTTTGTGAGATGGAGCTCAGGCTGAGCTCTGAGGACCAGTAAGAGATAAGCTGGACAGATCAGGAAGGGTCTGGTATGCTGAGCTGAAGTGCTATATTTTTCCGAATGTTATGAAGAACCATTGATGATGTTAAGTAGAGGAATGACATTTTCATTTAGACAATTATCTCTGGCTACCATGTGGAAAGTAGATAGGATGGGAGCAGAACCAGAGAGGAGTCTAGCAGAGAGGTAATTGCTGTGGTCCAGGCAAGAGACAATGAGAGCTTTTATAGCAGCTGTGAGATTGATGAGATTTTATCCTCATGCCAGTAGAATAAGAGTCGGGTATACAGGACTTGGGAACTGAAGTGCAGTGGGACGTAGTGGAGGCAGGTATTTGGGACGAGAGGCCCCTTGTTTCTGTCTTGAGTTCTTCCTAAACAGACTCCAGAAAAGTGATGTCTTTTCAACAACCTTTTAAGGCCTTGTGTCTCAAGGACAGCTGCAAAGACTATGATGAAATGGTGGAGCTGGGCGTGGTGGCACACACTTGTAATCCCAGCATTTGGGAGGCTGAGATTGGAGGATCCGGGTTCATGGTCAGCCTCAGCTACCTAGTGAGACCCTGTTTGAAAATAAAGAATAAAAAACAGGGCTGGGGGTGTAGCTCGGAGGTAGAACACCCCTGAGTTCAATCCCCAGTACCGAAAAAAAAATGGTGGCAGAGAAATCGGTGGGAAAACAAGGGTCAGTCTGTCAATACCCATTGAAACACCGGGGTCAGGGTGTAGGGGGGGGAGGGGCAGCCTTGGATTAGCACCTCCTCCTCCCACTATCAGCACAGGTACCTCCTTAACGTGAAGGTGCCACGTTTGAATGGGAGGCACCTCTTGTGCGCCACGGCAGATGTTCCACTGGGCTTTCCTCTTATTGCAATAATTTCAACCAACAAACATGGACAAATGTATTTCACTTAATTTGAGAAACAATGCACAATACATTATGTGTTGCAAATGTATGCCTGATTCCTCATGTATTCCAGCCCAGTCTATTATGAGAAATAATCCATGTCATGACTTCTTTTCCTCTGAGTATACCTGAAGCTCTTAACACTTTGGTAACTTATCACAAAAACTTTAATCTCTTTACTCTCTCATGCCCACTATTTTGGTTGTGCCTTGTAGTTGGTCTCTGTGTTTTACTAATTGAGGCAGCATTCCAAGAAAAGGTATGTGTGATTTATACATTGTAAATCTCTGAGGTTGTACCATACCCTACAGGAAAATTCTGTTAAGGGATACCATATATATGTATACTAGGTTATATCAGCATGGTTTAATTAAATTTAGAGTCAAACTTCAAGATCTACTAAATAGCAGAATGTAGGATGCTTGTGAGCCAAAGCTCAAGAAAATGGTAGAGTGGCTACCTATGTGAGGAATTAAAAACGAGTTTTCCCAAGCCGGGCGTGGTGGCGCACGCTTGTAATCCCAGTGCTTGGGAGGCTGAGACAGGAGGATAGCGAGTTCATGGCCAGTCTCAGCTACTTAGTAAGACACTCCACAACTTAGTGAGACCCTGTTTCAAAATAAAGAATAAAAAATAGGACTGGGGGTGTAGCTCAGAGGTAGAATGCGACTGGGTTCAATCCCCCATACCACAAAAAGAAAAAAAAAATGAGTTCTCCCCAAAAGAACTGCATGTAAGTTTAAGAACATAAGCTCTCATATTGGACAAAGAGGACTATCAACTCTGTTATAAGTCTGGGCGACTGTTTATATTCCAAAGTAAAATGAATAGCTGGCAGAAGGCAAGTTACTTTATAAATGAGCAGGAATAATCTGGCATTTAGTGGCAGTCAGATGCCACTTGAACTGACTAATATTTTCCTAAAATATTTTGTGCCATTATTGAATAAGCTCTAAGAGGAGGGAATGACTATTCCAACCCACACTGGAAGGACATCTCAAGTTAAGTTATCTTCATAATACTTTTTTTAAGAGAAGGAAACAAAGATCTTTTAAAAGACTAGATTTGATGATAACTAGAACATGTAAGGGGTCCTATTTAAGACTAATTTTCATCAATCGATCATACTTGCCCTTTCCCCTCCCTATTTACTCCTGAGTCAATCACTAGCTATAGTCCTGGTTAAGATTAAAGTTCCTTAAAAATGTGTTCAATGCCTGCCTTGTTATTGTTTCTTACTAGTGCTTGGAACTAGAATTCACCAGCCTAATCTACCCATTTTATAGTCAAGGAAACTAAGAAAGCAGAAAGTAAAATGACTTGTCAGAAAGGACCCTCCCCAGCCGGGCGTGGTGGCGCACGCTTGTAATCCCAGCATTCGGGAGGCTGAGACCGGAGGATCCGGGTTCGCGGCCAGCCTCAGCTACCTAGTGAGGCACTCTGCAACTTAGTGAGACCCGGTTTCAAAATAAAGAATAAAAAATAGGGCTGGGGGTATAGCTCAGAGGTAGAATGCCCCTGAGTTCAATCCCCAGTACCACAAAAAAAAAAAAAAAAAAAAGAAAGGACCCTCCCCCTTACACACACTACTTCACACCAGTGAAGCACTTCATCTAGGTGAAGCACTTCATCTAGCACTTCATCTAGGCCTTCACTAATCAAAGCTTTACTGTGTCCTGTTTACTCAAGGGAAGGAAATCGCAAAGCCTTGGCTAGTTTTGCCCTGAAATGTACCCATCGTGATGGTGTGTGTACATGGTGGGCTCTTCTGAACCCTCACCAGGTCTAAGTAATCCTTCATTCTAATTGGCTTCATTTGCAGCTGACCATTATTTGACTTATGGAGACTGACCAGTATAATATATGGTTTTGAGAATTACCACACAATTTGGGGATTTTTGCAATGCAGATATTTTCCTTTTGCCCAAGGCAATAATAGACAGGGATGCGAACACTACTTTAAAGAGGGTGTCTACTGATTTACATATTTTAAAAGTATTAAGATCAAAGGTAATGAGAATTTAATCCATATGGCATGCAGAAGATAAATAAGAATATTAATACTGCATCAAATATAATTAAAAGAAACACACGGATCTAATATTAAGAATGTAACCCATGGATGAAATACTTTCAAAGTTAAAACCTGATTCTCTTGTTAAAAGGACAGTTATGGTGTACTGAATTTTTTTTCTCATGGGTGAGAACTGGCTGATATATATTTATATATTTATATATTTATAGGATATGTACTTACATATAGTTCAAAGAATTAGGATAATTATGAGCATAGTGATTGTGCTATACCAGGTAAGAAGTGCTTTTAGATCTTTTTTTGATTCTCAAGGCAAACCTTCTATTTTTTTTATTATAATTTTTAAAGGGTTGAAGATCAAACCCAGAGCCTTGAGTGAGTTAGGCAATCCCACTACCCCTGAGCAACACTCCAGTCCCAAACATTTTAATTCCTAGAACTCTTACCCCCATTTCATTGAAGAGAAAATGGTTCATAAAGGCAAATGAGCCTGGACTTGATCTCAGCCTAAGCCACCTTTCCCTCTCCCTCCCTCCTTCCCCTGCCCACTCCCTCAATCATAATTACTCAGACAGAGTGCAGGGAGATGGAGCACTCTGAAGATAATGGGTGTGCCAACTGGCACAACATCGTTAGAGTATCCATTGCTGTCCATACACTTTCTGATGGTCATCTCACTTCTAGAAATCTAATTTTGAAAAATAACCAAAGATACAGGTAGGTATGTATACCCAAGGATGTATGAAGCATTCCTAAATGAAAAATTTAATAAGCCAAATGTCCACCAAAAGAATATTTAAATCAGAGCACAGCTTTTGATATATTAGAGCACTATTAAACTCCTAATTACAAAAATTAAGTGTTTAAATTTAAATGTGAAGAAAAAAGTAGAATACAAAGTATAAAATGTAATTTTTCATATACATACATATTCATATTTATTTTATCTACATTAAGGATCATCAAACATTCTTGGTAAGGAATGAGATGGTAAATAAGTGTTGTGGGCCCTGAGGTCTCTGTTGCATTTCTCCACTCTGCCATCATAGGATGAAAGTACAAGCAGCACATGGAAACGTGAGCATGACTATGTTCCAATAAAAACTTTATTGATGCATGCTGAACTTTGAATTTTATATGACTTTTATGGGCCACAAAATATTATCATTTTGGATTTTTCTTTTCAACCATTGAAAAATGTAAAAACCATTCTTGGCTCACTAGACAGAAATACCCTAAAATAGTCACTTGCCTCTGGATAATAGGAATGTGAACTCCTTATTTTCTTTTTTCTACATTTTTCTTAGTACATGATACACTTTAAAAATTGGAAAAAAAACAGTAAGCATTAATTTTTGTAAAGGGTTTGTCTAAAATTTAAAAAGTGGTAGATGGGCCAGGCATGGTAGCATATGCCTGTAATCCCAGTACTTGGAAAACTAGAACAGGGGGATCTCAAGTTTGAGGCCAGCCTCAGTAACTTATCAAGACCTTCTGAAACTTAGTGAGATCCTGTCTCAAAATAAAAAACAAAAAATAAAAAAATCTGAGAGTATAGCTTGGAGGTAGAACACCCCTGGGTTCCATCCCAGTACCAAAAAGAACAGGAGAAAGTGGAGGAGGAAGAGGAGGAGGAGGAGGAGGAGGAGGAGGAGGAGGTTCCCTTCTTTAAGTCCTCACAGCCAATTCTGTACACTAATGTGTATAAACACAAGAAGCCTGGTGTCCTAATAATCCTTCAAGAGAATGTCCCATGTCTGTAACAAGATAACTGGAAGAATGAAATGTTGAGATAGTCAGCTTTGTTAGAAAGAGTCCCTATATGAAGGCTTAGGTGGTGGATGAGTCAGGGCTCAATAGAGTAACAGAACTCACAGGATGTGTATATGGCAAAAGGGGATTTATCAAGTCAGCTCACAGTGCAAAGCAACATAGTCCCAAGCAGCCACCTCCCTGCACGGGGAGAGCCGGAGGAACCAGCAGCTGGTCCAGCGGTCTGAAAGCTGGAGTCTCAAAATCCGAGCAATCTACATGCAGTCCCAGTCCAAGATGGAAAAGCCAGGAAACTCTCCAGAGAAATGATGGTGAACATCTAGTTTGAAGAGCTGAAGGCCGATGCCCAGGCTAGAGCAGATGCACTTTTCTCGGGAAGAACCACACACCCATTCATGCAGCTTTCTCCTTTTTATCCAGGTGATTAACCATCACAGGTGGACAACTGTCAGCCCCTCCATGAAAAACCTGTCCCTGAGCAGCACCTCTGAGGACCTCCTCAGTTCCCCTCCCCAGGTGCCTTCCAGGATTCGTGAGCCTCCTCTCGCAGCCTGCCTACTCTCTGGCTATAGCTTCATATTGGGGAAAGCACAGACCTGGAGCCATGGGTCCTCCATTCCAGTCCTAACTTCTATCCCTCGGCTCTGCAACCCCAGCGACGTTCTAGGGAAAGTCATTCTGCTGGGCCACTCTTGTTTTCACTTTTCTCCATCAGCCAACATCTATTGATACCCACTGTCATGTCCAGATCACAATATTAGGCTAGCCCAGGCCTTGTCACAGCCCTAGCCCTCAGTGAACATCAGTTTAAGTGACCTGTGCCAAGTATTTTGAAAGCCTGAGCACTCTGCAAATGTAGGAAGGGAATTTCATTGTTGGTTTCTTTGTTCCTCACTGAGGAGTCAAAGGAGCAAGGCCTGGGCATTCACACTCTCAACTGGAGAAGGGGGAGAGGCAGCTTCTCTGGGGGATTCTAGAAGTCAGAACAGTCTGTACACCAGGTCCTGTCTTCCTGGCTGGCCCGCCACCTGCCACCATAAGGAGTCGAAGGTGGAGCTGATGGAAGTAAAGTCATATTCAAGTTGTGATTAATTTGAACTTGCATTTGCTATCATGGGTATGGATACATATTCCCAAGCTATTTGAAATACCAATCAAAAATGTAAAAATAGACAAGTTGCAAGTTCCTGTACCCTTATGATTGCAAAGAACAAATTCAGGAAAACTTTTCGTGTTCAGATAAGTGATTCTGGCATTTTTAAGGTGCAGGGGAAAGACAGTGTGTAAAGGGTAAATCTAGCTTAAGAATCCCAAAGTGAAGGACTTAATCCTTCTCTCAGATTTACCTGTGCACCTCACTTGGGAGATACACTGGAAAGAAGGAAGAGTAGCGTCTTTTCTTAACTTGTTGCAAGTTCCATGGTTCCAGGCCCCCCAGAAAAGGCATGTTACTCAAAGAAAAGCATAACAAATTAAATTGATATGTTTTATGTGACACATAAGAGCCTAAAGAAATAAAGACTCAGAGAGACCAGAAAAGCTGTATATATTTTATGATAAGTCTGATGGAAAAGTGGACAGGCATGGAGAGGTGGGAGTGGACAAAGGGGTGGGATCGAGTAGCAACAAACTGGGGAGCCTAGCAAGACCCACTTCCTCTCTCTAATCTTCAGCCCCTTTTCTCTGGGTCTAAGATTTGCTTCATGGGAAGGTCAGAGAATTCTTCCGTGTTCTGCTTTAAGGGAGAATGGCAGAAGAAGGTCAGAGAGACCTTTCTGCTTCTGCTATTTTCAAACATCACCATGTCATATTTTGGGATAGTGTGTCCTGAACCCCATCAATGAGTGCTTAATTTATGTGTCTAATGTTGTCTCTTAATATAAGACTGCACAGCCCTTTATAATAAGTTCAGTAACAAGATAAGTTCATTGTAAGGCTTCTGCTGACCAGTAATTGCATGCCTAATTCAAATGAGCTGAAACAATAAGGAAGATTTATTGGCTCACTTAATTGCAGTGTTCTCAGTGCATGAGACATGGTGTCATCCGGACTTCAGGCTCTGTCCTTTCCAATTCCCCCAACTCTGCCAACCTGCAGGACTAACTTTACTCTCAGTTTGGTTCCCCTTATGACAGCTTAATGGCTAGAGGAGCTCTGGACTTTCTATCTAAACAAAACACTGTTCTTATGTGGATTAAATTACCCCAAACCAAGCCCTCTGGACAGGAGAATACCTTGGCTGATGCCTGGGTAATATAAACCAATAACTGTACGGAGGGGAATAGAGTCACCCTATCAAGGCTCAGCCCTGGGGGTGGGGCCAATCTTTCCAAAAACATGACTTCTGTGCCTTGTGGAAGGGGTAGAATGGGTACTAGGAAGACAACAGTATTCATTTTATCAGTCAAAGTCTAATCAGGAGACAGAACCATGCCAATTATTTTAACAGAATTTAATAATTCTTTAGTTGTTAATCAACATTAGAGAACTGAAAAGGCAAATGGGAGACAGCAGTGTCCCAGCCATACTGACTTTGAGAAGCACCACTACTCCTAACGCTTGAAGAAGGAAGAAAAGATGCAATTGTTAGAGTGTAGGCTAGGAGGAGGGCTGCACAAAGTTGAAACCCAGAGTGGGTTCACTGCCCAGCAAGTGCTGCAATCTGAGGGCATCAATGAGGCTGGTTCTGGTAGTGCAGAGATGCTAAAAACTGGATCTAACTGCTACTGCTGGAACCAACTGGGAGGATGAAGACCTGTTGCCAGGGTAATACTGCCCAAAACAGGAAGTAAACAGGAAGCAGCCACACCTTCTTTCCTATCCTGTCTTAAAGTCTCCCTCTAGCTCCCCCTGCCCTGTTGGTGGAGTCAAACAGGGCATCACATGGCAAAGGAGACTTGGGATTTATAGGGTGCCTTTCCACCATCACAGGGTGGGAGGCTAAGAGCAACTGCATTAGGACAAGAAGAGAAGAGAAAAGAAATTAGTGTGCTTCTATATACATGTTGATGCATTTAAAAAAGCAAAGAGAGCCGGGCGTGGTGGCGCACGCTTGTAATCCCAGCATTTGGGAGGCTGAGACCAGAGGATCCGGGTTCGTGGCCAGCCTCAGCTACCTAGTGAGGCACTCCGCAACTTAGTGAGACCCGGTTTCGAAATAAAGAATAAAAAATAGGGGGGTTGTAGCTCGAAGGTAGAATGCCTCTGAGTTCCATCCCCAGTACCGCAAAAAATAAATAAATAAATAAATAAATAAATAAAAAATAAAAAAGCAAAGAGAAAATGTGCATGGCTGCTATAATCCTTGTGACTGTGAATAAATGGTCACAAAGCCATAGTTGATGTTTATGGTTTCCACATTCCTTACTCTATGATGTCTCAGCAAGGACCTCAGTTGGTTGAGCTTCTTTGCCTGGTAAGGTGACCCAAACCTTATTTTTTTTTTTTTTGTAGTTATATACAGTGGTTTATTATCTTAGAACTAGCATAAAATAGATACATTATGTGACGTCTTCCATCATTTAAATGTAGAAAGTTTTACTTTAAAAATAACTACTTTTTATTGTGCCATTGTAATTACACAAAATGGTATCCTTCATTGTGATATATTTGTACATGCATATAATATAATGTAGTCATTTTCATTGCCTCATATTTTCCCTTTCCCTCTCCTCCTGCCTCCCCATGGTCTGTATCCTCGACTACACTAGTCTCCCTTCCACTTTCATGAAATCCTTTAATATTCCTTTTTTTTTCACTCTAGCTTTCCATATGAGAGAAAACATAATACCTTTGACTGTCTAAATCTGGTTTATTTCACTTAACATGACATTCTCTAGTTCTATCCATCTTCCTGCAAATGACATATTTTGGTTCTTATAAAGAACAACTTTGTCATCTGTCATTTAAAAAAAAAATGCCAAGACTAATAAGGTGTGTGTGTGTGTGTGTGTGTGTGTGTGTGTGCGCGCGTGTGTGTATGTGTATCTCTGCATATTCCTACCTGTTGTAGTTTTCCATTAACTTTTACCATTGAGCACGCAAGCGCTGGAGGTACCCAGAGAACCTCTGGGGATGCAGACATATCCCTCTTTACTCCCATTGTATAGCTCCAATTCCCAGCTCATGGGGCACAATACATCCAAGAAGGTAATCTCTTTCTTTGCTCGTTGGTTCAGTAGAATAAAGAGCCCAAGTGCCAAATTACAATCTTGTCTTCTAATTCAGTGGAATCATTACTGTGTCCTTGCTGGAAGCATTCTTTTCTTGAGTACCAAGACTTTAATCTAACAGATTAAAGTTGTAGAGACAAGGAGCAAAGATTCTACATAAAACTATTTTAATATTTAGAAAACAGCAAAAAAAAAAAAAAAATCCAGAATGGACCCATTATCTTTGATTTATCACTTCCCTGAAAATATAATCTTACATTCAACTTTAATGTTGAGGGCAAAGTCTGATGCTGGCTCTCGTTTGCACGCCCATGAGCCCTGTTATCACATCTGTCACCTGATGTTACCATCAGCCAAATGCTGGTAGCATGTACAGACTGATGGGTAGCTAGATATGGGCCGACTGGTTAGTGTTAGAATACTAAACATTTATCTTTATTTTCATTTTCCTTTGCCACCTCACACGTGAAGAAAGCTGGGTTTCTTTGGTCTCTGGATTTATGGACAAACTCTAGCAACCTGTGACTCAGCAATTCATTATCATATCAATTCATATCAGCGTTAGTGTAAAGATTTCAAGTAAATGAATTCCTCAGAGGAGATGGTGGGTCCCTGGTCCCCCTCAGAGCATTGTGGCTTTGGGGTAGTGCTTGATGTTACTGGATGCCTTAACAGGGAGTATCTCACATCTTAGAAGATTTGTTTTCCTGTAAGTGACATTAAACAGGGAAGCATTTCATTAGCTCCTCTTCCCACGTCCCGAGGAGCTCCTAAAATGGGAGCTGGAGCATCTTCCACCGCCTGGAGCGCCTTCACAACATCAAACACTTAATGAAAGTATTTCCTCAAACCTCAAGCATTTCCAATATTAAATGTGAAGAGGAAAGATTTTGCTCAAACTGTAAAGTGTTCTAGAACTTCAGGGCATATGAGAGAGAGAGAGAGAGAGAGAAAGAGAGAGAGAGAGAGAGAGAGAGAGAGAGAGAGAGAGAGAGAGAGAGAGAGAGGGAACACGTGTGTCCACACATGTATGTTTTTCCTGTTACATATTTTGGAAAAAAACTGTAGTATTATGCCCAAACCCTCTCTAAACAAGGTTGCATAAACAAACTTACCCGATTTGACTTTATTAGACCACAGTACTAACCTCCAGTATTCATTAGGAAGAAGGAGGCAGTGCTATGCTCACTCCAAATCACAGACAAGCTGTCAGCCTGAAAGAGAAATTGGGTTTTTAGAGATGTTGGGCTGCAACCTGCTGGGCCTGGTGTTATAATGTCACAGGACCCGAAACCTATGAAGGGTCACTTGTGAGGAAGAGGCAGGGGTAGACAAAAGGATGACAAGGAAATTAATTTTGACTATATCCATTTTACTGAAACATAATTTTAAGGGATGGCCTGAACTTTTAAAACAGAGAACTCTTTGTGTTGGAAATTTTTGTCTCCTGAGCTTCTGTAAAATACTTTTTTTTTTTTTTTGTGGTACTAGGGATTGAACTCAGGGGCATTCTACCTCCGAGCTATACCCCCAGCCCTATTCTTTATTCTTTATATTGAAACCGGGTCTCACTAAGTTGTGGAATGCCTCACTAGGTAGCTGAGGCTGGCCGCGAACCCGGATCCTCTGGTCTCAGCCTCCCAAATGCTGGGATTACAAGCATGCGCCACCATGCCTGGCTTGTGAAATAGTTTTTAAAAAATAACTATCAAAAGTAATTCTCAGTACTTGGGAGGCTGAGACAGGAGGATCACAAGTTGGAGGCCAACCTCAGCAATTTGGGACACTGTTTCAAAATAAAAGATAAAATAAGGCTATGAATGTAACTCAGAGGTAGAGCATCCTTGGGTTCAACCCCCAGTAACACACATATATACACAAATTGGTTACCATCAAGTAGATATCAGAAACTTAGTATATACTTTCTGTGAAGCATTTCAAAGGTATCTGAAGATAAGCACAGTAAGTACTTGAACCTTTTTTTTTTTTTTTTTCCTTTTTATGGTGCTAAAGATTATACCCAGGAGCTTTCGTTTTCCCTCTAAATTACACCCTAGCCCTATTTTTGTTAATTTTTAAATAGGGTCTTGCTAAGTTGTCAAGACTGGTCTCAAACCTGTCATACTCCTATCTCAGCTTCCCAAATACTGGGATTACAAATATGCACCACCACGCCCGGCTAAGATATGGAGTTTAAGTTGGAAAGAACTCCTATCTTTACAAGAAAACAATATTTTACTTATTCAGCATACCAAATTTGTCTACTGAAATATTAATGCATTTTAAATGTTTTTCCTATAAGTCTTTTCTTTCCTTTTTTACTTTTTCTAATATTATTTCTCTACTGCTGCCTAAAAAACATAAGCTTGAGCTAATAGGGTAATAAATTTAAGATTTACTTAAAGATTAATTCTTTAATCTTACTTAGAGATCAATTCTTTTTGCTCATTCTCATGAAAAGGGCCTAAATATCTGCAACAATAGCAATGAACATAACTAGAGATTTAAACCCATGTGATATTTTTCAATATTAGGAGAATCAGAAACTGGCAAGTCTTAGTTTGAGATTTTTTTCTGTATGCTTATTTGGCTTCAGTTTTTGGCACTTAAATATATATATATGTGTGTATATATAAATATAGGTGTATTTATATATATAGGTGTATTTATATATATATAGGTGTGTGTGTGTATATATATATATACACACACACACCTATACTCTGGTGCTTATCTATTATAATAGATTGCCCTCGCCTATTATAGGATACCTTACCGGCATGGCTCATTCTATTCAAATAATAATAAGCAGGAAACAACTACTATGTATTAGATGGGAAGTATTAAATTATTTGAGACATAGCTGTAAATGAGACAGAGATGGTTTCTGCCCTCATAAAATTTATAGAAGAGAAGAAAAATTTAAGCAATGATGAGCATGAAAGGAGTTGTTTAAAAGGGAAAGTTCAGAATGTTCTTGAAGCATGTAGCAAAGGAACACAGTCTGGTCCAAGGCTCAGAAAAGAGTACCCTAGAAAAGCTATAATGAAGTTCAGACTTAAAGTGTAAGTAGGAATTATTCTTGTACTGTATAGTTAGAAGTGTGTTCCAAGCAGGGGAGAGGTCCAGAGGCTGAAAAAAAAAAAAAAAAAGGGAATATACAAGGAACTAGAAGAAGTCCAGCCTGCTAGGTCATAGCATACCATATGCTTGGAGAGTGAGGCAAGGGACAGAAATTACCAACAAGCTAAGGGTTGTGAACTTTATTCTAAGGACATATTTCATGACATCTTAATAGGGTTTGTTAAAGAAAAGGTATTCAAGGATACTTGTTAAAGCATGGTAAAGAGGACATTATTCAAGGCCATCACAATAGGTGTAGGGACCAGGGCGACAGGGTCTTGCAATGAAGGGGAGAGGTTGCTCAACTCTGAATCCAGCATGGGCAAGTGAGAATTTATAGCCAAGGAGATAGATGAGGATCTCTGGATAGAATATACTAAGAGGAAACCTCAGGGGTAAGGGGTATTTTGGCTGAATCAATCTAGCAGGATTCTTGCTGAAGACAGGCCAGGGTGACCAGACATTACCTGCGTGGTGGCGAAGGGTGAGGAACATGAGTGGACATCAAGGGTGATCAGATATTGAGGATAGGAGATAGAACGGTTCTGGCTAAACCAACTTACCAGAGTTCTTTTTTTGTGTGTGTGTGTGTGTGTGGTACTGGGGATTGAACTCAGGGGCATTCTACCTCTGAGCTATACCCTCAGCCCTATTTTTTATTCTTTATTTTGAAACAAGGTCTCACTAAGTTGTGGAGGGCCTCACTAAGTAGCTGAGGCTGGCCACGAACTTGTGATCCTCCTGTCTCAGCCTCCCAAGTACTGGGATTACAAGCGTGCGCCACCACGCCTGGCACCAGGATTCTTTTGCTTAAACTAGAGGTTTTGTTGTTGTTGTTGTTTTTAAGAAAGTACATAGATGGGTCCAGGGAAAAGATCAGAAACCTGACTAAAGTTTGACCAACCAAAGAATCTTTGTCAGGCTGCTTGCTCACTGGTAGAAATTAATGTTTGCTGAATGATTTCCTACAAAAGCCAGCTGGGATTTCTTCTCTCTTACGTAGCTCCTCAGTAAGTGGAAAACCCTTAGCACTGCTTCTCCAATAGCTGTAGCCAGGGCCAGCTCCAGAATCCCCAGGCAGGCAGATGTTAGGGACCATGACCTGGTTGAAGAATGGCTGGCAGATTAGCCTTGAAGCTGAGGTCACAGTGCAGGCCCGCTGCTTCTCCTGAGACTGTGAGCTTATTTAGGGTGCTGCAGAAAGGGTGCTGGCACTGATTACAAGGAGGGGCCTATGGCTGTGCCAGACTTTCTCTCTGCCTTGTGATTGACTGCAGCCCCTTGGGTGAATATGGATCTTGCTCTGCCCTCACCATTTCAGCTAAACAACTTAACCTCTAACTGATCTACCACCAAAATTAATATTTACAACAATAGCAATAATATGTATCATAATAACATAATGCTTTTGATGATGATGATGCATGTGTTCATTAGCTATCTTTTCAGACAGGAAACTTTTGTGGCAATTTCAATAAACCTGTTAAATGTGCAACAGAAAGGAGCTAAACAGTGTATGTCATTATTAACAAGTAAAAGCAACCCCAAAAGTTGGGAATCGTCTCAATCTCATGTAAGATATACCCCAAGGTTGGACAGGCCACCAGTTGGGATGCAGCATGTCAGTTGAATCACTTCCTACCCACTTTTCAGGAAGAAAATTAAAATCTTGGCAGCAGCAAAGGCTTTCCCTGCAACGTAGAACTGTGAAGAAGTAGTTCTAGGACTGTAATCACATTCAAGTTCACGATGGCTGGAGACACGTTTTTCAGTTGGCATTCTTGCTGCTGTGACCCCCAAACCATGGCCACTGCAACTTAGAGGAAGGAAGATGTATGTACTCACAGTTCTGGAGACTTCAGGGGCTCCGTCCATGTTAGGCGGGGTGAAGTCTGCCGAGCTCAGCCGTTGGTGCGGGGAGGGAAAAGACAGTGTAAGGGCTTCGTTCTCACATCCCAGAGGCCTGATGCAAGAGCTCGAGTAGTGAAGTGAGTTCATGGACACATGCACAGTCCCCAAGGCCACACCCCCGGGGACCTCTTCTCAGCCACCAAGCTCCACATCCGACATGGCTGCCTATGTGAGGTCCTGAGGACATTCTACATCCAAACCATAACACACTACCAATCGATCTGGAGAATTCCCAGGCAGTGAAGGACGTACAGCTTCTGGGGTTTAATATCACGCACAGAAGCAGTTTGAGAAGGGTTCGAAGCTTCCTTTCTTAGACTCTGGGAAGAAAACAGAAAAATGTAGAAATTGGGGGCGAGGGAGGGGATGTGTATAGGAGAGTCAGGCTTTGGAGGAGCAGCACATTTTCTAGGGAAGATGACCTCACTGCCCTCTGTCTAATTCTGGGCTCATTGCTAAGCTTATACACCCAACCTCACATCCCCAGTGAGCAGCACCCTACACACTCACCGAGATGACGGTGCCATGGGCAGCCCAGGTCCACAGTGCCCAGTAGGTTCTTGCTCTATCCCAAATCCAGGAAGAGATCCAGCTTCCTTCAGGGCCTGCTTTTACTCAGTTTCCCCTCTCCCACTTCACTTCACCCCTTGCCCTTCTTCCATTTCTTCTCTCAACTTTTTCTTTAAAAGTAAAAGAAAAAAAAAGTCAGCCAGGCATGGTGGTGCATGCCTGTAATTCTAGTACTTGGGAGGCAGAGACAGGAATATCAGCAACATAGTGAGGCTCTCAGCAACATAGCAAGACCCTGTTTCAAACAAACAAATAATAATAATAATAATAATAATAATAATAATAATAATAATAATAATAATAATAAAGCCGGGCGTGGTGGCTCACGCTTGTAATCCCAGCATTCGGGAGGCTGAGACCGGAGGATCCAGGTTCGCGGCCAGCCTCAGCTACCTAGTGAGGCACTCCGCAACTTAGTGAAACTCGGTTTCAAAATAAAGAATAAAAAATAGGGCTGGGGGTGTAGCTCGGAGGTAGAATGCCCCTGAGTTCAATCCCCAGTACCGCAAAAATAATAATAATAATAATAATAATAATAATAATAATAATAATAATGATGGCTGGGGGTGTAGCTTAGAGGTAGAATGTCCTTGGGTTCAAACTCCAGTACCAAAAAAATAAAGTTAAAGAAGCCCCAGCAGGACCCATGGCTTCTTGGTCCTCCTAAACAGTGAATAAAGTATTCAGCAGCAGACATTAAATGTTTAAAGCTTGTGTTAAGGAAAACAATTGTCATTGTGGCTTTGCTCTCTCAGGCCCTGGAGTCTAACACTGGGATTCTCTTTCACTCATCCACATGGCCACTCCTGACCTTCCTTCCTCTCTGGAGGCCAACAGATCATCTCCAGCAACAGCTTACTTCAAAAGTATAAAGCTATAGATAAAGCTTTTTTCCCCCTTTTCTCCTCTTTTTAGAAAGAAAGACAGAATCTGTATACCCATCATCATTTTCATAAAGTATTTTTTTTTTACCAATCAGCACTGTGAACTGGTTGAGTTAATGATCTCTCATATGATTTATGTATAACTTTTATTAATTGAATCTATGGAGAAGCAGATATAAATTAATGTGGAAAATGTATCACTTGTCTTTTCTTTAAGGAAATAACAGCTTTCTTCAACTGTTTGTGTCTCTTCTTATTGTTCTTTTCTCATTATATATTCTTTGGATTTCAGGTAAAGGGTTGCAGAAGTACGAGAAAATACTCACACAGATTAGGTGTTGGTTTGAACCTTTCACACTTATTAATATGATTAATAATAACTTTTATTGATCTGTAATTTTATTCTTAATGGTTATAGATTTTTTGGTTTTTTGTTTTGTTTTATTTGTTTGTTTTGGGGTTTTTGTTGTTGTTGTTGTTTGTTTTTTGCAGTACTGGGGATTGAACCCAGGAGCATTCTACCTCTAAGCTACATCCCAGCCCTATTTTTTATTTTTTTTTTTTTTTCCGGTACTGGGGATTGAGACCAGGGGCATTCTACCTCCAAGCTACGCTCCCAGCTCTACTTTATTTTTATTTTGAAGCAAGGTCTAAGTAGCTGAGGCTGGCTACAAACCTGAGATCCTCCTGTCTCAGCCTCCCAAGTACTGGGATTACAAGTATGCGCCACTACACCCAGCTTTATTCTTTATTTTTGAAACAGGGTCTCAGTAAGTTGTGCAGGGCCTCACTAAGTAGCTAAGGCTGGCTGTGAACCTGCAATCCTCAAGTCTCAGCCCCCCAAGTACTGGGATTACAAGTATGCACCACCACTCTGAGCAATAATTACAGTATTTTAAAGAGAAAAGTAAAGAAGTAATTTCCAGGATTGCCATCAGCCAAGCAAGCTGTAGCTGAGTTATTTTTAGGCTGTGTCTGCCTTTGATTCGGACCCTTAGGAGGAAAACTAGAGTAAGTTTTCAGTAGAGACTAGGTAGTCACCCTAGCAATCTGGGACACTTCCAATGAGCCAGCTTACCTGAGAATATTTCCACCCTTCTGCTCTCAGCTCCTAAGACTCAAAGCTGTGGTTTTGAATATTTTCCTCCTGTGCAGTGGTTCTTAACCTGTGCACTTTGAAATCACCAAAGGAGCTTTAAAAAAAAATTGATCTGCCTGGGTCTCACCTCTAGAGATTCTGATGTGATTGTTCTGGGGTGTGTCCTGGCCATCGGGATTCTTTTAAGGTTCCCCAAATGACCGTAATGTGCAGCCAAGGTTGAAAATTACTGCTCTAGGGACATGCACAAAGAGGAAACCTGATGATGAGTCTTACACATAAATCCTAGCATGTCCTCAGTTTGCAAATGTTTCCACTAGCCTGACAAATGCATCCCAGGTGAATAATGTATTATTCCTAGTGATTCTTTGTGTCCTGAGCCAGCAAGAGTTTCAGGAGTCACTTGAGCATGTCTTTCTTTTATGTGGAGACCAAAAGAATGTCTGCTGCTACCCTAGCTTACCTCTGAAAGCCCAGGACAGAGCACATGTGCGAGCAGGCTGTCACCTCCACACCTTGCCTACATGGTAGAGACTGTGTTCCTGCAGAGCCACCCTCAGTTGCATACATGCCTTTGTGAGTTTTCCAGGATTGGACGCAAAGTCACAGTGGGCACAGGAACTCTTGCAGGCCGGACCCCTTGTGACATTTGTGAGATAACCAGCCAGCAGTAGAGGTACTATCTCTGGGGGTGGAGCGGTCCCAGGGCCATGGTTTCAATGTGTCTCTAGAGTTCACCTGGAGACAATCCCCTCATTCATATGTATTTGGAGGTAGGAACTTTGGGAGATGACTGGGATCAGATAAGGTCATGAGGTTGGGCCCCATGATGGCATAAGTGACCTTATAAGGAAGAGAGACCTGAAGGAGCACATTTGCTCTGTCTTACCATGTGATCCCCTCTGCAATGTTGTCATAAGCAGGAGGGCCCTCCCCAGATGCCAAGCAAATGCTAACACCCCACCTCCAGGACTGTGAGCCACACAAGCTTCTTTGTAAGTTACCTTATATTTTGCTATTTTGTTATAGCAATAGAAAATGAACCAGGGAATCAGAAAAAAAATATAGCTGTTATTCAGAGCAGCAGGCTCTGAACAAGGAGTAAAGAAATAAGTAGTCACACCTCTTGGAGTTGGGAATCACTTCAAGAAATCACACAGGGTATGTTCAAGGAGAAAGGGTTTTATTGTCTTCAATGAGAAGAATAGCTTCTTTGGTGATGTGAGTTTACTAAGCAGTGGACTGGAAATTAGAAACCAGAATGCAATCTTTTTCTAGTAAAGATTCTACCCCAGCGGCACCTCTCCACGTTGCTTTGTGTTCGGACTTGGATTTTGTGGCTCTTAGCCATTTATTTGGATTGCCTTGCCTTGTGACCAGAAATTCACAGAGCCAGTCGTTTTGCTGTGCCTCTGCACCAGATTCAACAGAAACACAAGGCCGAGAGCAATAATTTTCACAGCAGCCTGGGCCTCGCCAACATGATTTATGTGTTCTTACTTGGAGACTATATTTTAAAGCTGAGATTTTTCTGATTATCTTTTTGTATGCACCCGCTCACCACATGGGCTCTTAATTTAGAAAATATTCAGCAATTACATGTGGAACTGATACTTTACATAAAAGCAAAAATGGTGCCTCTTATGTATGTTACTGAAAAATTTTGATGTCTTTTATTTTTCTGGCAACAGAGATACGTGACCAAAAGAAACTGCTCGTTATTTTTCATTTTCTGCAAGATGAAAAGTTTTTAGTTCAGAAGTGGATCTGCCCCCTGAATGAAGGGCACATGGTGGAAGTTTGGGGTTCAGTGTCCTGAGGACTTTACCAGGTACCAGAGATTCTGCCATGCACTTATGAACTCTAATTACCGATGGCTCTGAATCAAATCTAAATCAGATTTAAACTAAACCTAAAATTTTGCAAAATTAATTTTTATGTCAAAATCAGATATCTTGGCAGCTTCCTAGAAGATAATTCTTCCAGGAACTGCTACTCTGACAATTGATTGCCTAAATATTTAACGATTTGTATAAACAACTCTTGAGTAAAACTTTGGAACTCAATTTGGATGGATTTTCTTTTTTCAGCACTTGGGTATGTTGGTTTTCTGTCTTGCCAAGTTTGCCTGATGCCAACAAAGCAAGAATTTCAGCATTTTTTGCTAATGGGCCACCTTGTGATACAGAAAAGGAATGTCAACCAACTGTAACAGAAAGGGCTTCTGTAACTTCTCACACCTGCCTTTGCAACTGTGTCATCTGGGCTCTGAAGAGTGTTTTGTTGAATTCACACTAACACTAAGACAATTACTCCCAAACTCAATACCATAGAGGACTTATATCTCTGGTAGCTTGGTCAAAATATATCTCAAATTTGTCACTTTCTGCAGTTAATATTTTTTTATCACAACCATTATCTTAATTGTGGTGAACTCAGAGGGAAAAGCAATAATATATTTACATGTATGCATACATATACACACATATGCATATATTAAAATTTACTTTAATTCCAATGTGTACAACATTGGAATTTTTGTTTGTGTGTACAACAAAATTAACAATGCACATGTGTGTCTGTGTATGTATGTATATACATACATATAAACACACATGGGTATATGGGCTGGTAGAAGAAAAAGGTCATGATACCACATTTGCTCTCTACATTTAAAAGTGAACTTTAAAGCCGAGCGTGGTGGCACATACTTGTAATCCCAGTACTTAGAAGGCTAAGACAGGAGGATCACAGGTTTGCTGCCAGCCTCAGCTTCTTAGTGAGGCCCTCTGCAACTTAGTGAGACCCTGTTTCAAAATAAAGAATAAAAATAGGGCTAGGGTGCTCAGAGGTAGAATGCTCCTGGGTTCAATACCCAGTTCTGAAAAATAAAAATAAAATAAAAGTGAATTTTATCAAACTGGGCCTTTTTCACTTCTCCTTCCCTACTTGGAACTTTATTTTTTTTCCAATAGCCTCAGGCATAGTTAAATTTTTTTCTTTCCTTAGGAAAATCTATTGACATAATTATTAATTTAGGTTTTTGATTGCTCTCCTTTGAGCACCAGTGGATTCCTGTGGACTTAAGAGCTTGAATAGTATCAATATGTGCCTGCAACTTCAGACCTTCACAAAGGCTCATCTCGTTCCTGGGAGGCTTAGAACTCACGGGGCTCATGTTAAAGGTACAGAGGGCTAGTGTTTCTCATGGTGGTGCTAAATTAGTTCAAACTACTCTCTGAGATCAAATATTTTTAAAAATCAAAGTAATGTTGGGGTTGTAAACCATACCTTTTCACGTGTCAATAGACAAAAGAGTTTCCATGAGAATGTGAGGTTAGTGACAACAAAGGGTGGGTAATGTAGATGTCAGGTGGCAGCTTGGTGTGGGAGGGGAAGGTGAGCGCTGAGAGGAACACACACATTCTTTTTATGTTTTTGGCACATTGTGCCATAGATTTTCAGCCTCAAAATCAGAGAACCTGAGATTTATTTATTTATTTATTTATTTATTTATTTATTTATTTATTTAGGTTCTGTGGATTGAGCCCAGAGTTGTTCTACCCCCCAACCCTATATTGATCTTGTTTTGGTTTTTAATTTTGAAATAGGGTCTTGCTAAGTTGCTGAGGCTGATATTGAACTGGAATCCTCCTGAACCTGGGAATTTTTCAAGAGTCTTAGAGAACACCTACTCCAGCCCTCTCATTTTGCAGGTGAAGAACTGGGCCCAGAGCACACAATTGGCTCAAGGCCACCACACCTGCCAGTTAACTTTTTTAATGTCTCTTCCCAGCCTTCTGCAAAAAGAATAACATTATCTACAGAATGCACCATTACATGTTAAACTCACCAAAGTCTCCTGAGCCTGATGGTAGAAACCTAGAACCAACTGCAGGTGCTTTACTTCTCAGTGGAAGTCCTTGGCATGCACCAAATGCAACTTGCATGTAGTCACTTCTCAACCCAAGGCAGTGTGTTCTGTTAAACACATACTCCACACCAAGCATCCCTCACACATTATCCTGCTCGACTCCCACAGTATTCCCATTCAAATCAGTTTTTATTCCTACTCACAGATATGGAAAGGGAGGTATTAAATTAAATCATTTGCCCCAAGCCCCATAGCTGGTGCTGGGACTCCAACCACATCTGGGTGAACTGAAGCCCTCACCATAGCCACCCGGTCTCTAATGTCTATGATATAATTGCTGTTCTGTGTCCTTTTGTTGCTAGAGTACTCTTTGGGGATGCATCAGATGGGGCAGGGTAGAACTATCCCTAACAAGCTTCACCTGGGGTGAGGTTGATGGCACAGGGCCAGCTCGGCAGCAGTGAGCCTGCCCTTCCAAGACATCAGCTTCATGTGATGGTATACCGTGAGATTCCCTGTGCCCTGGGTGACAAGGGGTGGCCACCAAAGATTCACAAAATTTTAGGGGGAAAGGCAACATTAGAAAATCTCTCCAGCCAGGCGTGGTGGTGCCCGCTTGTAATCCCAGTACTTAGGAGGCTGAGACTGTAGGATCTGGGTTTGCGGCCAGCCTCAGCTACTTGATGAGACTCTTGGCAACTTAGTGAGACCTGGTTTCAAAATAAAGAATAAAAAAATAGGACTGGGGGTGTAGCTCAGAGGTAGAATGCCCCTGGGTTTAATCCCCAGTACCACAACAACAAAAAAAAGTCTCTCCAAATCCCTCAAAAAACACACAAGAGAATGGAGGTTCCTACCATCACCTTGGGCAAAGGCTTTAACACTGGATTTTGGAGGGACACAGACATTTAGATATACCAATGAGTGCATGGCTTGAAAGGGAAAGAAGGGACAGTAATTCACATTTATTGAGCCCTTATTGTATATCAGGCTCTGGGCCAAGTGCCTTTTGAATGTCCTTTTCTTCTATTTGTCTCCCTCACTGACCACAAGGTTCACGAGGACAGAGATGGTGTCCACTCTGTTTCATGATGCACCTGGGTGCCATCAAAGCGATGGTAGATGCTCAATAAATGTGTCTAACTGTGTGAATACATTAATAAATGAATCTGTCCTTGGTTTCAGGAGAGGCTCAGCATGTCCACTTTGCAAATGAGAAAACTGAGGTGCAGTAACCCAAAATAGCTTCCCAAGGATCTCGGAGGACTTCAAACCCCACAACCCTTTGTGCACATCTGCTAATCAGATAAGCAGACCTGAATATTAACTTTCACTGACTCCCGCTTACCTCTTAGCAAGAGCTAGAAAACAGTGAGATCTGTTATTCCCCAACACATTATTACTCTCACAAAGCAGACAGGGACCCACTTACAGTATACCGTATTGTACATAATTAGGAGAGAGCCACACATCTTAAAATAAATGAGCTCCATACCCTCGCGCATGAGGCCTTGGTGCTCTCCACTGTCTTGCTTCCAGCTCCTCTGATGTGCACCCTGGCAGTCATTAGTCAGGAGCATCTTTAAGGGCTCCCTCTATCCTGAAACACCCGGCCATTTTCTGCAGAGACATCCCCTTTGTTTCATGAAACGCGCTGATTTCATACATCCTGAGGTTTGCAGTGATACCGTCCCCAGTACAGTCAGTGTCTCCAGCACAGTGTCCCTTATCTGCCACTTCCTTCATCATGCCACTTTACTGCCTTTGGGAAATTGTCCCCCAACATATATATATATATATATATATATATATATATATATATATATATATATATATATATATACTGTATGGGATTCTGACAGGGCTCTCGGGCAAACTATTCTGAACCCTGGCCAAAACTTTGGGTATGTGACCCCAGCCTGCTCTAACAGAATCACTTGTCCCCTGGCCACAGTGACTAGCTGAGATTTTATATACATGGCTCCCTCTCACCCCGCAATCACATCCTCCTGCCCTGCCTCTTCCACAGCTGGGGAGAGAAAAGCTGTAGAAAGTAGAAGAGAGTGTGGTCAGTCGGCAGGAAGGAGCAGAGCTGAGAGATGGGCAGAGGGCAGCTGGTGGTGTGTAGGGACAGCAGGAAAGAGAGAATCCAGGCTACATGATTTAGGTCCCTGGAGATCTTTCAGACTATCCTTTCAAGTACAAAATACACTACTAGTGTTGCCTGAGTTGGGTTTAAAAAAAAGAGACCCCATGGTTTCTGTCCTTTACAACTAACAAATATCTAATAAATTTTCTAATAGCACATGGAAATTTTACCACTTTTGGGGGGGACAAACAAGATAGCTAATTTTTTGCTATGAGTTCGTTGCCCTGAGCCAGGCAAATCCTGAATAGTCCCCTGACGTGCGCCAGAAGCGGGTGTGCTGGGATGTAGTCACATGCTAAGGCCTGCCCCTTGTGTGTGGTTCCCTCCCCGCAGCTCACCTGCTGCTCCTGGCCGCCCCCCACCCCTTACTCTCCTCTGGTCACTCTATCTGTCCAGGGAGGTGAACTCTCCAACATACACACACACACACACACACACACACACACACACACACACACACACACACACATCCCCTCATTGCTGAACCACTTATACACCTTCTTCTGTCACTTTTCTGTCTTCTTTCCTGAAGGCAGCCCAGTGCTGGGCACAGAGGTGGTCATTAAATCCTCTGGCTGCACTTGGCCCAGCTGAGAGGGGAGTGAAGAGTCCAAGGACCCCTGTCCAAGGACAGGGGGTGTCCAGGTTCCACAGTACCCACACAGGAGAGTGACTGAAGAGGGACATAGGCTGTGACATTGACCAGTTGTGGGATCTCAGACAAGTTACATATCCTCCCAGAACTTATGTTCCAAACTCTGTAAACAGGAATAATAACCACCACTTTCTAGTTGTGTTGAGGAGTAAAGCTAATGTCGGCCACACTGACCAGTCCTTTGCCTGTAGGAAGGGGTCAAAAATGGCAGGAGTTCCTACCCCGCCACCTTCACTAGAGAGGGCCAGATGATGGAGGGGAACCTTGTGGTGACCACTGAGATAAGCTGTGTGGAACAGCTTTGAGGAAGAAGACTAAATGACAAGATAGCAAACATTATTAGCCTTCTATCTATATCTGCCATCTCTTAGTTTTGTCCCTTTGCTCCTTGCTTACTGTTAATCTTTAAGTGTTTTAAGGGTGTTCCCAGATATCCAGCTTCTCCAACTCTAAAGAGCCTGCCAGCTGAGGCTTTCTAGGCTTCTCCTTACACACATACATTTATTGATTTATTGATTTGTACTGGGGATTGAACCCAGGGGCATTCTACCGCTGAGCCACACTCCCAGCCCTATATTTATTTTTTATTTTGAAACGATCTCACTAAATTGCTAAGGGCCCCACTGAACTGCTGAGCCTGGCCTTGAACCTGCTATCCTCCTGTCTCAGCCTCCCAAGTACTGGACACCCAGCCCCCTTCTCACTCTTATCCCTACAGTCTTTGCCACCTCCTCAGCTGGTCCAACTAATCAATGAGGCTTCTGTGGTTGCTGGTGCTCATGAGTCCACTCTTCCAAAAGTGGTTGTACTGGGGGGGGGGGGACTTTTGCGGTCAAAATGCCTGAATCCATATGTTTCCAACATTTTTGCTGCCTCTGACACCTTTTATTCTTCTCTTTCTAGCACATTCGATATTTTTCTATTTATGTCTTCTCCCAAGACTATAATTAATTTAATAAAATTAACTTTTTTTTTAAATTAACTATAGGAATGGTTGCCAGCAAGGCTTAACCCACCAGCAGGACACCATCAACGTCACCAGGTTAAGTGAGTTAATTTCAAGTCAAAAGGAAAGCTATATAAAGTTCTTAATAGCCAGGGTTTTAATTCTGGTTAGGGTTGTCACAATACTGCAGATAATCCCAGAATCCTCATCACACTCTTTCTGAGGGACACCCCTACACTAACCCTCTTCCCCAATAAAAGCCTGTCATTTCAGTCACGGGGCCTGCAAGAAAAAGGATGACCCATGAGCCCTCACACCTCGCTCTGCAGGGGGTCCTTCTGTTGACATCTGCCACTTCTGGCCCCTCTGCCTTCTTGCCCAAGCTGGCTTTTACCTGAGTTCAGCTGGCCTTTGAGGACAACATAAGCCATGCAGAACAGTATTTTTCACTGTTCCACGGACCTAAGCATTACCACACTTTCCTAATTGGACTTGACTTGGCCATGAAATTCCTTAATTCTGACTGTGTGTTTTCTCTTGCCCATAGGGCTCATGGGAGGAAGAACACTTTTAAATAAGCATCTGTTCCTCTGGTTTTTCCATCCTCTGCCTCCCCTGCCCCCACCTGCCAACCTCCACTACCCCCGCACACCTCACTGCCCTCCAGGGCTCAGACCAGGCTCTGAAAAAAGACATGAAAAATGACACACTGTGCCGAGTGTGGTGGCCCATACCTGTAATCCCAGTACTTGGGAGACTGAGAAAGGAGGATCACAGGTTTGAGGCCAGTCTCAGTGATTTAGCAAGACCCTCAGCAACTTAGCAAGTCCATGTTTCAAAATGAAAAAGGGCTGGGGATATAGCTCAGAGGTAGAATGCCCCTGGGTTCAATCCCCCAGTGCCAGGAAGGAAGGAAGGAAGGAAGGAAGGAAGGAAGGAAGGAAGGAAGGAAGGAAGGAAGGAAGGGGGAAGGGGAAAAGAAAGGAAGAAAGACAATACTGTAGGGAAGACTGCCTCCATTTTGATGTAGGCTTGAGAAGCCATAGGTCTCTCCACACAGTCACCAGCCACCAGCCTGTGAAACAAGCTTGGGTCCCTTCACTCACCAGCCCCCGCCACCTAGCTTCTGGATGTGGCTTCACTCTTCTTGACCCACATGGAGTTGGTTACTGTGGCATATTTTTTCTTAGGCAGGAAGATGTGGCCAGGCAGGGAGCTCCTCTCAGGAGTGTGCCACCAGATTTGGGGGGATTACTTTGTCTTACTTTCAGCAACCACATCTCCTGCGGGGATCTCCTCTGTCTGGGTGGGGCATCGCAGCCATCTGTCTGTTTTCCACTACAGAGTTGCCACGGGACAAGCCCTTAAAAGAGGCTCTGCATGCTGATGCTCCTCCCAGACCCATGAGCCAACCAGGAAGGACCCAGGGAGGTCGGAGGAGAGCAGGGGACAGGCCTGTGTTGGCTTTCTGGACTTCCAGAGCACCCCTGGACCCTGCATATTGTCCCGGCTGGTTCTCTCCCCTCCCATCAATTCTGTGCATCCCTGACTCTCCTCCAACAAATTTCCTGTGGCTTAAGATAGTCCTGGTTAATTTCTAAGGGCTGCAACTAAGAACCTTGACTGCTTCTGGTATCCGATTATGGCCAAGTAGATAGAATAGTATCTATTATTGGTGGCTTTGCTGCCAACATTTTTGCCTCTGTTGTTTAGCTGTTTATTGCTCATATAACTAAAATGTTGCACTCTACTACAACGAATTGGAATAAGATGCCAGAGAAAAATCAAGATAGTGTTAGATTAGGGGACAAACAATTCTGAAAGGGTCTAGTTGTGCAACCTTTTTCTTAACAGTATCTAAACATCATAATCATAGCGTTTGGGGACAGCTAAAATGATTGATTTTGCAGCAAATATTTGTTGTTTAATTACAGGATCATATGGGTCTTTTGGCAGCCGACAGATGCCAAGACAGACTTTAAGCACCATCTTGAGAAACTTGTGATTTGCTTAGTGTGCTTTTAATTTAAAGCATATGGTTTCACATTCAACTGCGGTGTCCAAAACGAAGACATTAGCAATGAATCACTCTATTGGAGAAAACACAGTGCTCCTGGACCAGGTCTTTTGGTCTGTGTACCCAAATGGTTCTGTTTAGAGGCATAAACACAAAGCAGCTCTCCCTGTCTTAGCCGGGGTTCCTGGGATGCATGTGACATCAAAGGGCTCACGGATAAATTCCCCCACATTGTACAGTGCTTGGCACCAAGGTCCCCTCCATCTGAATAAACACATCTCTTTCTGGTCACTGCAAAATAGGATTAGAGTGATCAGAAGGCCAAAAGCATCATTTATCCTGTGGCAGAGCTTCCTTTTCTAGTCTCTCGGTCTCCTGGTTAAGCTGGATGTTCATGGTCCTTGGTTCAGCCATCCTATGTGGAAATTCAGAGCTGCAATCTTTGGGCTAAGAGTCACGCTTGTGGCTGCAGGCCACAGTCCAGAGTCCATGGAGGCCACCTGCGGTCTGTCTGCTGATAAGGGAAGCCCAATGAGTAGAGTGTCATGAGAAGAAGGTGGACTCTGGAGTCAAATGGCCCAAACCTGAATCACCCAGCCACTTCCTACTTACATGAACTTGGGTCAAGTAGTCTTGGGCTTTGGTTTCTGAATCTGTAAATGGGAATAGTACAAATGGTCCCTCATTGCTGTGGGAACTAAATGAAATTACATAGGTCCAGAGCTAAGCTGAGACTCTGGTACCTGGTAAGCTGTATTACCATGATTTACTACTGTTACAGATATCATGAAAGACCAGACGATTCACCTCCCCTCTCTTCCTCAAGCCAGGTCATGCCTCTGATTTAATTCAATCACATTTACAAAGTGCTGGCTGCAGTTGGGATCCTGGGTAGTCGATCCCAGTGCGCTGTGTGGCTTGAAAAACAGCCTATGCATTTCTCTCTTCATTGTCTCCAGGCTTTTACCCATCCTGGCTTCATTACGCTCTACAAGGCAATCCCCTCGCCCCCTTGTCATGTCCTAGCCACCCCTGACTCCTCAGTATGCAGGAGAAATGGCTAGATCAAGCTGGCACACAGAGCTCTGTTAGGACTGGTACTACCACTTGTTTGGCCATACTCTGAGGAGCAACGTCAAAAGAGAGGCATTCCAGAAAAGAGCTCTGAGTAGAAAATTTCCTCTTTTAACTATGTGTAAGCTCTGTACATATCAGGCACAACAATCTGTTGTTTAATATGGCTGTTACGAATCTATTTTTTTACTTTATTATTTGCTTTTTAATTTTGCGTGGATTGTTTTTGTTGTTGTTGTTTGCATTCTTGCTTTTACTGTTAAAAAGGTGTTTTGAGGCCAGGTGTGATGTTGCATGCCTATAATCCTAGTACCTGGGAGGCTGAGATAGGAGGATCGAAGGTTCGAGGCCAGACTCAGCAACTTAAAGAGACTCTATTTCAAAATAACAACAGCTGAGGGTATAACTTAGAGGTAGAATGCCCCTGGCTTCAATCTCCAGTACCCCCCCAACACACACACACACACACAAAAAGGTAGGTGTTTTGGTTGTTGTTGTTGTTTCCATCTTAATGTAGTCAACTCAATAGATTAAAGTGCCTGCCTTTGGCCTCATGTTTAGGGAGATCTTTCCCACCCTCACCATTATATATCCACCCATATTTTCTTTAGTGTGTGTGTGTGTGTGTGTGTGTGTGTGTGTGTGTGTGTGTGTGTTACTAGGGATAGAACTTGGGACATTCTAATTCTGTGCTACACCGCCAGTTCTATTTTATTTTTTATTTAGAAACAGAGTCTCACTTAGTTGCAGAGGACCTTGCTATTGCTGAAGCTATCCTCAAGCCTGTGATCCTCCTGTCTCAGCCTCCCAGGGACTGTGATTACAAGCATGTGCCCAATTTATCATTTTTAAACTGATTTTAATATTTAGGTTTAAGGAATCTTGAAATCATTAAGCTATTTAGACTTTGTCTCACACACAGTTGTAACTTCATAAGTCAACCGTCCCTGCTACTTATCCCTCTTTGCTGGAGGTCTTGCCTGCGACTGTCCCACAGTGGTGGCTCAGAGAGACTCAGTGAAAGAACTTGAAGCGGCTCAGATGTGAGCCACAGGGAGTGCTCAAGACCGGCACTTCTTTGTTCGCACATAGTTTAATGACTTGTTGCAATACGCTTTCTTGGCTTAGCCTTTCATTTGGATTTTCTGCTGCATTTATGACAAAATTTTGAATACAGAGGAAATCACTGCTAATTAATGGGATTTGTCTTACTTCTCAAGGGTGCTAGGGCAGAAAAAAAGGTTAAGCCCACTCTTGGGTGCTGTTGGCTTTCCGCTTCTGCTGTTCTCACTCCTGCCGAGGCCTCCATCACCTTGGCCGGAGACCACCCCAGCATCCTTTTTGCTTCTTTCCCTTCCCTCCCTCCTCTAATTTATTCTGTGCACCCTTGCCAATTTCTATACCTCATTCTTCTGATCAGAGGCCTTGATGACTCTTCTGGGCAGGGGATAAAGCACAAAAACTGTAAGAATGACTTTCAAACCTCCACTTTGCGATTATGTCTCCGCCCTAACATCTCCACCTCCTGTCTCTGAAACACACCTTTGTAATCTGTAATGACACTCATGGAAGGTCTGTGGGTACTGTAACTGCCCCCAATATAGATTATTTAGACCCATGAAAAGTCTTCCAAAAATAATATGGTTTGAAATTGGAAATATTGTTTGTATAATGTAAAGGATGAAAGAAAGCACCTCTAGAAAAGTTTGTTATTTTGGAGAAATCTAGTAAGTATATTGTGCAAGAAAAAAATAAAATAAAACCCTGCATTTGCCATATAATCCATTCGATAGCCGATGGATTCTCTTTATTCTAGAGGATTGTTTCTTCTGACTTTTTGTTTGTGTTTGTTCTGATGATTTTTCTCTCATCATCATTATCAATTTAAGCTAATAATACTAATATCTCCCCCATTTCATAGATGAAAGAGCCAAAAAGGTATTAGCCATCTCTCCTTACCACAAAACAGAAAAATAGTAATTATTCCCAATCTAAATCTGCAATGACAGTTGCTCAATTAATGCTGAGTGAAAGTTTTGTGGGTTTTAGGTAATCATTTCAGAAAATTTTTATTTTATGGCTTTAAAATGATAAGAAAAATCTAAATGCTCACCAATAGAAAACTTGTTAAATAATGGCACATCCATAAAAGACAGGAAAAAGAAAGTTGTATCTATATTAATTCTTACATAACAACCTCTGTATTATATTGAGATATGAGAAAGACAAGGCTTGGAGCCTGTAACTGTGCTCACATTTGAGGGTTAGACTTTGGTTTTAGTCTTATGATCAGGGGACAGGTCCTTAGGATTGCACATCTGTTAGACTGTTCCACATGAGACAGCAGTGACTGGCTTCCTCTGCAGCAAGGACATGAGGTCTGGGGAAGACTTACTCATTCTATAATCTTTTCACTATTTGAGTTTTTCTATACCTAAAATAAGTGAATTTTTCAATTAGAAATGTTAGTTACACATTGTTGACTAAAATTGGAATGAAGTTTTACTCTCACTTAATAACCCTTAAGCTAAGAGGAAAGGGAACTGTATCAAGAGATAAGACGCCAACTAGGTCAGCATTTGGGGCTAAAGTGAAAAAATAATTCCTCTTAAATAGAATGTTTTTCAATGACTACATATCATTCAGAACTAGAGACAAAAAAAAAGATAAAGCAAAAACAGAAAAGCTATATTAATTAAGGCAACTCAAACTGTCTCCCTCCAGAAACTTGGGGAAAGACAAGAGAGAAGGAGATGAGGCTTGAGAACCTGGGTGTTCATAAGCACATGCATGAGCAGGTGTGTGTGTTTATGAGGACTCAGTGTGTTTATCTGGTAACTTCCAGATAAACTCAGTCACCTCCGGGATTCTTTGTAGTCTCTCCTTAATAAATACTCAGTTAATCCAGACTTCTTTTGCCTCCTCTTCTCTTGGTCCCTTCTTAACCAAAATTTAGAACATGTTTGGACTACACCTGTTATCTGTATTTCTACTCCTGCAGACTCTCCTTAGGATCCATCAAACTGGAAACATCATCAAGGTCACCACAACCTCCAGGTTGCCAGATTTAGGGGACTTTCTCTGTTCTTTTCTTACTTGACCTGTCAGTACCTTGTAATCAAACTGACCCCATCAGAGCGCACGTGCGTGCGTGCGTGCGTGCGTGCGTGCGTGTGTGTTACTGGAAATTGAAATTGAATCCAGTACTGGGATTAGAGGGGTGCACCACCACACCCAGCCCCATTGGTTTTCTTAAATGCACTCTTTTCTCAACTTCTGTGGAGATCCCCCTCCTTGTAGCCGTCCCTATTTCCTACCAAATCCTCTAAACATGAGCACTATCCAGATATTAGAGAAGATTTCCCCCTCCCTCTGTATTCCCAGATGGCTTCTCTGATCTCATCTTTGCCATCTCAGAAATCCTGAGGATCCATCTCAATCCTCCCTCAGTCTTCCCCATCTCAGTAAACGGCATCACCATCCATCCAAGAATGCGCCAGGACTCTGGAAGTCATTTAGACCCTTCCCTGTGCTTCACCTTGCACATGCAATCCATCAAGGCCTGTTGTTGACTCCTGCACACATCGCCATTATGCTTACCTCTCTTCCCTTCACTGCTACTGCCCTGGTCCAGGCATCTTGGACCTTGACCTGCAGTAGCCTTCTCAGATACCTTCCCTCTTCCATTCTTGTTCCACAGCACAGAGGGGGCTCCCATCACATGGGTGATCTGTGTTAAAGAAATGAACTGCCTCATTCTCTATCTCTTCCTATTCTCCTTCCGTAGCTTCCCATTGACCTAAAATTCAAACTCCTCTATAGCCAGACGAGCCCTGGCCAATCTGCCCGCAGCCCATTTCCCTGACTTCCTTTCTCGTGACAGCCAGATGTGCTGCTTGGGTTGGGTCTGCCTCAAGATCATGGAAACAGAGCCTGCAGGTGCTCTCCCTCAGTCTAGAATGCTCCCACACCCACTTTTACCTATGCCTCTGGTCATTCTTTGGGCCTCATCTTAACTTTCAATTCTTAAGAGAGGCCATCTCCAATCGCCGTAACTTTTAGTTCTCTTTGTTCTGTGATTCTGACCTACAACAATGTATTTGTTTCCTTTTCTGTCCACTTGCCTTTATTCATAATAATTGACCTCTTTATAGTTGAACTCCATCACGAGGACAAATGACACCTCTGGGGAGGTGAATCCTGTCTGCCTTGCTCCTACATCATCCCTAGGAACTGTCACATGGAAGACACTCAATCAGCAAAGAGTATTGCTGTGGGCTTAGGAATGTGCATTTCTTTGCAACCATTTTCCGAACTTTGCTATGATTTCCCTTATAAAAAGAAAATAAAAGTATAAGTGTTCGTTTATCTTCAGAAGTAATTATAGTTTCGGCCAAGTGGGGGTGGCACGTGCCTATAATTCCAGTACTTGGGAGGCTGAGACAGGAGGATTGCAGGTTAGAGGCCAACATGGGGTAATGTAACAAGATCCTGTTTCAAAATGTTTTAAAAAGCTGGATGTGGTAGCACACACTTGTAATCCCAGTACTTGGGAGGCTGAGACTGGAGAATCCAGGGTTTGTGGCCAGCCTCAGCTACTTAGTGAGGCCCTCTGCAACTTAGTGAGACCTTGTTTCAAAGTAAAGAATAAAAAATGGGGGTGTAGCTTGGAGGTAGAATGCCCCTGGGTTCAATCCCCAGTACAAAAAAAAAAAAATTAAAAAAAAGATACTAGGGTGTAGTTCAAAGGTAGAATGCTCCTGCATTCAATCTTTAGTACCACAAAAACAAACTAAAAAAGTAATTATAGTTTGGAAGGAAAGGCATTCATGAATATAAATTTATATTCCTATTTTTCTCAATTATAATAATTTGAGTTATATGAGATTGTTGCTATTTGTCTGTTACTATCAAATGATAATTTCTAAGGTACAAAGCAAAAATACTTAAGAAAGTATATATATATATATATATACTGTGTGTGGCAGTGCACACCTGTAATCCCTGTACTTGAGAGACTGAGCTGAGATAGGAGGATTGTAGGTTTGAGACCAGCCTCAGTAACTTAGTGAGACTCTCAGCAACCTAGTGAGAACCTGTTTCAAAACAAAAATAAAACATGGCTGCGGGTATAGCTCAAAGGTGGAATGCCCCTGGGTTTAATCCCCAGTGCCATAAGAAAAGAATAAGAAGGGGAGAAGGGAGAAGAAAGGAAGGGAGGGAAGGAGGGAGGGAGGAAAGAAGGAAACACATTTAGTTAAAGCCATTGCATCCATTGGGATAGCTTAGATTACGGTACAGAAACAAAGAATTCCTACAACTCAGTGGCTTACAATCTCAAAGGCTCCTGTCTCCCTCCCACTGCACTCTGTGGGCGGGCTGTGGCTGTGCTTGTCACCTTCAGGACCCACGCGGATAGAGCAGTGTCCATTCTGATCCTTGCTGGGGTTTACAGCAGAGACTTGGCAAATCGTAGCCTGGTTTCTACCTAGAAATACAGACACCCTTCAATCCCACATTTCACTGTCCAAAGAAAGTCACAGGATTGACTGCTCCTGAGTTTAGCAGGGTGGGGATACGAATCCTTCTGCTGGGAGAGGTACTTGGTGGGTAGGAGCAGGAATACTGAGTGTAGAAGGAATACAGTCCACCACAGTTCCTGGCAGCCCATCCTCCCTGCCAGCTCACACTGTGCATTTCAGGTGTGTGTCCTAACAGGAAATAGGACAAGGCCTGTTCATAAACACAATGTTATATTGTAAAAAATACCTACATTATGTTCTGACATAAATTCAGAACTTTATAAGTAATTACAGATTTTTTTTTATTATTTACTAGAAGCTCTAGGTAAAGAAACAAAGCTTGTGGAAATCAGGAATTCTAAAAAGTGACAGAAATCTAGCTACTTTGCTTGCTGGTTTGAAAGATTTGTTTTGTGAAGGGTAAATAACATCTTTAGGAGTCACCGATTATTACTGTTCTGTTTTAAACTTGTACAGTGTGTGTGTGTGTGTGTGTGTGTGTGTGTGTGTGTGTGTGTGTGTGTGTGTGTAGGGGGGTACTGGGTACTTAGGAACATTCTACTTCCTCAGCCTGATTTTATTTTGGGGGGGGGGTGGAACAGGGTTTTGCTAAGTTACTCAGAGTCTTGTTAAGTTGCTGAAGCTGGCCTCAAATCTGCCATCTTCCTGCTCAGCCTCCCAAGTACTGGAATTATAGGTGCGTGCCACCACACCTGGCAAACTTGTACACTTCTAAAAATACCTATAGACAAAATCCAAGAATGCTTAAGAGGTTGTCTCAAACTTGGGGATGGGTGCATTTCTAGAGGTTTTCTGTTCTACTAAGTTAATCTCATGAGGTAAAGAATAGTCACAGATGTTAGAGTGGTTTGGGAGCATTCAGGTTCTGGGCTAATGCCATTACTTACTTAATGTGCTTGCTCTTTCTACAAGACAGACATTTATAATGTATAAGTGCCACAGACTTCTCAGTGCAGTTATAGACTACAAAAGAACTGATAAACAGTTAGCAGACATTAAAAGGATGGTACTTTGTAAGCTTTACTTTGATTTCCCAATGGGATTATGCAAGACTGAAAGATCCAAAAGCCACCAAGAGAGGCGTCTATCAGTAAGAAGCAGCATTTCTCACAGCCTCTCCTTTGCTTCCCCGGAGCTGGTACTTCAGATTCTTATTACTGTTTAAATATCCTTTACACAGAATCTCTTAGAGAGAAATTGTCCAGGAGGGGGAAAAAAAGTGCATAACTTTCCTCATTGGTCTCAGCATGTTACACCGGCTCATTCAAGCTTGAAGTGCATGTGTGTGTGTGCATGTGCATGCGTGTGTATGTGCATGTGTGTGTGGTTTTTTTTCCAGCCCTCCTAGACTCTCATGAAATTAACCATTGATCTAAAAGTCAGAGATGCAAATCTTGAGAAAACTGGAAGCATTCCAGGGCCCACAATAAAAAGTTAATTACCTAAGGAAAACTACAAGAAAGACTTTTGTTTTCCACCAAAATCTCCTCCCCAGGCTGTTAGCTATGTCGTACATGGGCCCAATCGATAGATAAGCGCTTGAGAACCAAAGTCCCTTGGAATAAATTAATCTGTCAGGGAAAGAAATAAACAAAGAACAAATTAACATGTTTTAAGACATTGCTTAAATTTTCATAAATATAGACCTTGAGATGGGATGATGAGTTCCCAGGAGCCAGTGCTAATATTTGGTTGTAATTAGGAGTTGCTCTTTCATGTTTCCTCTGATGTAGGTGGGAAATCACTCGTGTGCTTGCCGAGTTCCCGGCTCCTGCTTCCTCACAAATGCCACTATTTACTTCATCAATAAGCAACAATGCCTCACACACTATGCCAGCACAACTAGCTTGTCTCACCTCTAGCTAACATTAAAATAATGAAATGCTATTTGCACATGTGTGTATACACATACCACACACACACACACACACACACACACTCACACACACCACACAAGTAGATATTCCTCCAGCAATGTCCAGACATCAGCTTATCAGTGGCTCAAAAAAACCTAATGGCCCAACTCATGGGAGCCCAGCCCCACACAAGGGCATAGGCCTGGCTGACCAAGGTCTCCAGTGACCCTGCACCACATGCTCCACCCTTTGTGCAGGTGTGGAGCGCCATTGCCAGCGAGTAGCAAGATGGACATAACTATGTAAGTAACACATCTGTGAAGACTCATTTAGAAGTGGGAACGTGAAACTGTCCTCAAACTGGCTTAGACCAAAATGCAATTTTTTTATTGTTCCAACAGTGCCACTGGGCTGCTGTCTCTCTCTCCTCAGCACCAGGCTCTGCTTACTCTCAGCAGCTTGCACTTTCAATGCATAGACTGCCAGCCCTGAGCCTCTACCACAATGTAAAACTCAAGGTCTCAAAGGACAAGGGGCTGGCTCTCTTCCAGTGTGCTGGTCCTGGGCTCACCCCTGAGCTGACCACTGCAGGCGGGGAAAGAGGGCTCCGCTCAGCCAGGCCTAGGCCACATGTCCAGACTGACTTGGGGGACCAAAAAGAAGGGGGTCACACCCAAATGCCTGGAATGTGTCCCTATAAGAAGAAGGAGACTCTCCTACTACACTGGAAGAATAGAGATGTTAGGCCAAAACAACCAACATCCACCTCTTGAGGTTTTTTCCAACATATTCATCATGTTCAATTCCTGAATACAGCTAATTCACAGAAGCAGAGACAGAGACAGTGACCTTGTTCATACAGCAAGTCCAATTTGGCTGACAACACTGATACCCTCTATCAGGTGGTGGTCAAGTAATTTTCTATCGCGGACTAAACAAAAACTCCCTTTGGGTCTTGAGTAGCAGAAATAAGATATCTATGTATATTTCTTTCCCCAATTATGGTAGTAGCACTCCCAAATAAATCAAAACAATATTCTTCCTACTTCCCACTACATTCTACTTCATGAAATCTATTTGTGC
>PVLC010009570.1:9474-53670 GCA_004027655.1 Graphiurus murinus | reverse complement strand
CTAAAGCACATGATGTACTTACACAATCATATCAAGGTCACTCACTGAAGTGAACCTGAGGGGGAGGGAGGGGGAGGGGATTGGGGTGGGAATTGGGGAAGGGGTCAAATGAGAATTGTGTGCAAATATGTTGTTAACAACTCGTACTTAACAAAGATGTATGCTATATTGCACGAATTGCTACAATAAAAAATTAAAATAAATAAATAAATAAAACTAGCTAATAATCAAATGCATTAACTCACATAGTTATCATTCTGTGGTAAGAGACATAAAATACACTCTTTTTACATGTTTCAAGTATACAATATACTATTATTGTTGTAAAAAAGATGTTTTAAACATTCATTTCTATCTAACTTTAATTATGTATAATTTTAGTAATATTTTTCCTATCTCTTCACCCAGGCTATGGTGTCATTCTACTCTAGTTCTATGAGGTCAATATTTTAAATTATATTTATTTTATCTTGTACATAAAACAGTTATTTTACATATTAATGGGATAATCACATGTGATGTTTTAGTAAGTGTATATATTATGTAGTGTCTAAATCAGATTAAATGTATCTATGCCCTCAAATGTTTATCATCTCTTTATGGTTAAAACTTTCAAAATACTTTCTTCTTTTTTTTTAAATGTACAGTACATTATTTTCATCTATAATTACTCTACTGTTTAATAGCACACCAGAACTTTTTGCTCCTATCTGATTGTAACTTAGTACCTAGTGATCAACCTTTCCCCATCCCTGCCTCTATCTACTGTCCCTAGCCTTTGTAAGCACTATTCTATTTTAAACTTCTACGAGGTCAATAATTTTTATATCCCAGATATGAATGAGAGCATGTGGAATTTGTTTTTACTGTTCTTGGTTTACTTAAACTTTCTTAATGTTCTCCAGATTTACCCATATCACAATGGCAGGATTTCAATTTTTTTAAGATTTCATTCTTTTTATAGAAGAGTATTATTTTGTTGTATGTTCGTGGACCACATTCTCCTTATCCATTCCTCCACTAGCATAGTAACACTGGTGTATCTAGGGGAACATGACTATCTTCCCACTTCTATTCTTTGGGCATGTTGAGTAGCTTTAGGCCAGCGCTTCTGTAAAGGAGCACTGTCAACATTTCAGACAGGGTTACTCCTGTGATGGGGGGCTTTCCTATACCTGGCAAAGTGTTTAGAGCACCCCTGGCCTTCCTCATCTAGACAACATTAATATTCCTTCTTCATCTAGACAGTCAATAATGCCTCCAGACATTATCAAATATCCCCTGGGCAATAAGATTATCATCACTTGAGAACTGTTGAACTGGATGGTAGAGACAAATCTTGATCAGCAAAGAAAAATAATCCAAATAAAACCCAGGATTTATCTGAGATTTTATATAAACTGAGGTGAGTCACATTTTTTTCATCATTCTCACTCTTTCTAGGGATATTTTTGTACATATCCTGGGCTTTAATTTTAATAAGAGAAAAGCAAGAGCCAAAATCACCTGAGCTAATGTAATGCCTGGATTTTGATAACATAACAATATTCCTTCTAGATATTTTCATATTCTTTTTTCTTTTCTTCTTTCTCATTTGTTTATTTCCTTTCTTATATTCCCCATTATTTTTGAAAATTGGGATAATATTCCATTGTTATCAAAGCTTAAATTAACTTTATAAACTAAGCATCAATTTCCTTATAAGACAGTGTCACCAATGACCAATCACTTTAGTGAGATACTAGTGTTTACACTAAGAGCAAACATTATCTATAGATACAAATGAATAAATGTTGTTTGGATAGAGACATATTGTGAGTCGTTGAGGCCCTTGTTTTGTTCTGAAATATTGGTGAAAGAAGAAGCTAGGGTCCATGAATTTTAATTTAGTCATACTTCAAAGTAAAGCTCTTGGCATGTAGGCTGAGCATCTGGAGATCTGAGATTATCAAACTAAAGTAAGTTGAATCTACAGAAGTCTGGCTACTAAATTTCCTACATGTAATTAATTACTGAACTTATATACTATTCTGTTCCTGATTCTGAACCCAGATATTCCTCTACCCCCTTCAAAAAAGTCAAGTTCATATTGGTTAATATTTTTGTTTTGTTTTCGCATTCAATACAAAAACTGCTTTTCCAGGTTATATACATGGGCAACATTTTTAGAAATTAAAAGTTTTTAGCTGGGCATGATAGCACATGCTTGTAATCCCGGTACTACTTGGGAGGCTGAGACAGAAGGTTCACAGGTTTGTGGCCAGCCATAGCTACTAGTGAGACCCTCAACAACTTAGTGAGACCCTGTTTCAAAATAAAGAATAAAAAATAGGGCTAGAGGTGAAGCTCTAGAATGCCTGTGGGTTCAATCCCCAGTACTGCCAATAAATAAATAAATAAATAAATAAATAAATAAATAAATAAATAAACACTTTTCATATAACTGCCAAATATGTCTTTCAATAATGAGGTATACAAAAATTTGGATTTGATGAACAGTATGTTGACATCATTTGGCATATATTTCCTGCCACAGTAGGACCATTCAATTGCAACTTAACTGTTTAACTTAAAATTTGGAATCAGTTGGCAAATCAAATTTTAATGGGCAAAATACTCCCAACTCTCCATACTTTTGTAAAAGTACAACTATTTGCTGCAAAATAATTTATGAAGTTATATTTTACCATACTTAAGCAGATTTTAAAATGAAACAATTACTTGAATGGTCTCTATATCCACATGTAAGCTCTCCAGATATTTATGTACTTGAGAAAAGCTTCCAATTGCTTGGAGAAAATCCAGAATCACAGCATATGGAGTATATCTAAAACCTCAATTGCAGAGGGACCTCTGATTCGAACATAACAGAACCAGAAATTAATGTTTCTTCCCTATATTTGGAATGCCAAACCTAGAGCCTGTTCCTCCCAACATTCATCTATGTGTAACTAAGTAATTTGGGGTGCAGAGGAGAAAATTTATTTACTTATTCCATTTGAATTTAGAAGATTACTATGAATCAGGAATTTGGTTTCTGGAAACAGGGTTGACCTTCCTATTTAATTTTAACCACGTTTCTTAACCTTTCCAACTATTTTTAGTTTTTTTTTTTCCCTAACCTTCTCAACTATTTTTCATTCATACTGAGAGTTATGGGAAATATAAATCTTGGCTACATGGTAATTTTTATCTAATAGTTTAGCAGCTTACATGTCTTAAAAACCTTAGCTCTTTCAACTTCTAGATTTCTTTGTTAAACAAAGATGAATACCAAGAATGCTGACATTTTTATATTAATTATTAGGACTTCTTAAATATGGACTAACTTTGGACTGAATTTCATATCTACTTGGATGTCATATCTGGATTTACTTCTGCAGAATTTTTACAGGAGAATTAAAGGACATGAATGGAGCAATGTAAGCAAAGATGCTAGGGATTCTTTGGTCAGAAAACTACATAGCTGCTGACCTCCAATCCAGAATCAGTTGCAAAAGTCCCAAGCTGTGCTCACTTTGCTAAGAAAGAGGAGTTACAGTAGGACTCACCCAGTGAACCTGCTCTTCAAGTATCCTGCAAGTCAACTTTCTAAGCTTAATGAATTTAGACAGTTTAAATAAGACATTTGACTAAACGCCAGAGTTTTTCAGGAGCTTAGCTGAAGTCAGCCATTTGCTATGGCTTGGGGGGATTTAAGGCTTGATTTCTAAAGAGAAGCTATGTACTTTGCTGAAAGGTCTGGATATTGAGGCATAATATTTCATATCTGCTCCAGCTTTTCTCTAATTGTTTATACAAATATTTCCCTATTGATTTAGGAAATGTTTTGCTGATTCACAGTTCACATTATCTGCCTGTGAGCTCTGCCAGATCACACTTACACTGAAAAAGAACTGTGGAAAGTTTACCATAGTACACCCTAAGTAATTGAGCATTTAACCTGAGAGGACAGATATTGGCCTCTCCAGTTAAAAGTGGGGATACAGGAATAAATTGCTCTGCTAAAGAATTTAGCATCTATCCATTGTCAGGGACTAAATTTCATTCACTGTAGTAGACAACACAATGAAAGGACATCCAAGACTACTCCCAGGGGAATATCTCTTCTATTCCCCAGGAGTTCAACTCTAAGAGCCACTGAGAGAATATTCTCAGCAGATGTTGATTCCCTCCAAGAGATCAGAGAACCATGATCCTAGAGGTAACAGAAGTCCAGGCCTTTAGCTTTTGTGATTTTTCAACACTATGTGTGCAAAATCATAAAAAATGTATTGAATAATTCAGAAAACCTTTCACATCCTACATTATAATATGGCTATCCAGGAAATAAAATATAAATAAATAATGTTTACATTACTTTCAGACTCACATGAAACAATCTAAAGTTTGGGTAATATGATTTGCAAAGTCTATGCCCATTAAAATATTATGGAAATTTATGGACAAGGCTACATACATGTTCTAATATTGGCCCACAATTTTCAGGGCTTAATAGAATATAAAAGGGCAAATATTGTGTTTTTATATGACAACCCCCTTATTCAGTTTTTAAAAATAGTTACAGAAATAGCCAAAATCACCTTAAACAAAGCAAGAGGCATTACACTATCTGACTTCAAAAGACATTAAAAAGCTGTAATAATCTAAACAGCATGGTATTGGAAAAAAAAAAAAGCAACAATAAAAAAAAGGCATATAGATCAAAGGATCAGAATAGAACCTTGAAGTAAACCCATATATCTAATAGCCAACTGGTTTTTAACAAAGATGTTAAGAACATGCATCGGAGCATGAATCTTTTAAAAATAAATTATCTTGGAGAAAATAGATATCCACATAGAAAAGAGTAAACCGGCACCCCATATCTCACCGTTTAACAAAAATCACCTCAAAATGGATTAAAGACTTAAATATCAGATCTGAAATAATGAAACTCCTTGGAGGAAACATAGGCATGATGCTTCACTAGAATGGTCAAGGATTTATTTGACAAGACACCAAATGTACAAGAAACAAAGCAAAAATAGACAAGCAAGATTACATCTGGAGGGTAGATAACCAGAACATATAAGAAACTACAAAAAGTAATAGCAAACAAATAAATAGGACAATTAAAAATGGTAAATTAACTCAAATAAATATTCCTCAAAAATATAAAAACAAAATACCAATAAGTATATGAAAAAAATGTAATGTAACTAATCATTAGGAAAATGCGAATCAAAGCCACAATGAGATATCGTCTTACTCCGTACGAATAATAATTATCAAAAAACTGAAGGTAAGTGCTGGTGAGGATGGAAAACTCTTGTACTGTTGGTGGGAATCCAAATTATTACAGCCTTGTAGAAAATAATTTGAAGATTCCTCAAAAAATTAAAAATATAGGTATAATATAATAAAGCAATCCTACAACTGGATATGCTTTCACAGAAAATGAAATCAGTATGTAGAAGAGACATCTGTATGCCTATGTTCATTGCACTATTAATGATATCCAAGAAATGGAAACAACCTAAGTATCCATCAATGGATGAGTAGATAAAGGAAATGTGTTACATATACACAGTGGAATACTATTCACCCATAAAAATGAATGAAGTCTTGTCAACTCCAATGACATCAGTGGAACTGGAAGTCATTAGGTTAAGTAAAATAAGAAAAATAAGTTGCATGATCTCATATGAAGGATCCTAAAATGTTGATTTCACAGAAGTTGAAAGAATAATGATGGTTACCAGAGGCCAGGGAGAGTGAGAGAGGGAGTGGCATGGGAAATGGTTGATCAATGGGTATTGAAACACAATTAGAGAGGTGTGATGTTGCACAGTAAAATCACCATATATAAGAAAATACCCTATACGTTTCAAAAAGCTTGAGAATTATTTTGAACCCTTCTATCATATGGAAGTTATAAATATTTGAGGATATAGATATGTTTAACCTGATTTAAACATCATACAATTATATATGCATTGAAACATACATTACCCCCTTAATATGTTTTCATGTATTACTTAAAGTTTTCAAAAAGGTTATGGGAACGGTTTTTTTTTGTTTTTTGTTTTTTGGTTTTTGGTTTTTTTTTTGCGGTACTGGGGATTGAACTCAGGGGCATTCTACTTCCGAGCTATACCCCCAGCCTTATTTTTTATTCTTTATTTTGAAACCGAGTCTCACTAAGTTGCGGAGTGCCTCACTAGGTAGCTGAGGCTGGCCACGAACCCGGATCCTCTGGTCTCAGCCTCCCGAATGCTGGGATTACAAGCGTGCGCCACCACGCCCAGCTATGGGAATGTTTTTGAATGCCTGAATTTATAGCGATCTGAACACAACTTTCCATATAAGCAATGTAATAAGTAAATAAATCTGTAAGTTCTATTTAATGTAGCAGGAACTCTGCATATTTGCAACAAAATAGTAAATATAATAGTAGATTCATTCTAATAATTAAAAATAAAGCAAAAATTTAGTAGCATTGATTTGTTTAAAATGTTGGCAATTAAGAAATAAGGAAAGATGAAGTGGTAGGTTGAGACTGATAAATATCCACTGATATACTGCCAATGATTATGAGAACATCAGAGATCATGGCGATGGTCCCCTTGCATGTTTTTATTTAGTAAATAACCAATAAAATGCATGGCAAATCCAGAGATAAGGTTAGCAAATGAAAGGGGGAACAAATCATGGGAATGGTGTGAATCGTGACATATAGAAATATGGTTGAAAAAGGGTGATGGTAAAGGAAGTAATCATGATGGATTCCAGACAACAAGTGGCAAGATCAGTATAGGGCATTGTCATAGAGGAGACTGGGGCTGATCACTGGCTTCAAGGTGCATGGAAAAAGCTTCAAGTAATGTATTATCACAGATTTGACAATGGATTGGAAGGAAAAACATAAGTAATTGCTACTAAGCACCCAAGGGTCACCAATATTGTAGACTAATTCAAACAGTAAGAGAATTAATCACTATTAGTCTGATATTTACTCTAAGTTAATCACCATTCTGACTTTTTAAATTGTCTTCCTGCAAAGGGGCCTCTTCGAATCAGGTTATTAATATTATTTTATTCAATTGAAAATTAATTAAAGAAAAATTAATGCATTTATTCAGCCTTGATATTTACATTATTTCTTCCTTCACTCTCACCAATTCTCTGCTTAAATGTCCTTTTATTAGAGAATCATACTCTGTAAAATTTTACTCCTATTTCTCAGTCTCCTCCTCTGCCTTGTTAAATCTGTGTGTGTGTGTGTGTGTGTGTGTGTGTGTTTTCTTTTTCTTCTTCTTATCTGAATTCCTAGAGTAGAGTGTAAAGTCATCAGTCTAGAGCTTTTTTTATTAATTTCGGGATTCCTAGGCTCTGGGACAGTGCTTGTTATCTTTATTTTCTGAATAAATAAATGAATGAATCATGTATTTTTGAGAAATAGCTCCTGCTAGAGACTGTGGACAATATATCTAAATGCACTTACATACAAACTTCTTACTCTAGTGTCCATTTCAAAGAATATAGTTTTGATTTTTCCAGCACAAAAATACAGATAATTTTTTTCACATATTAAAATAATCATGCTCTCTATCCATTTGAAATGGGTGGGTAGGAAGTACTAGACCTTAAGTTTTTATGCAACATTGATAACTGAAACTACTAAATCATTTAGACATTTCAGATCTATGAATAAGTGACTTTACTCTGGGATGCCACATACCCACTGAATACCTGTTCATACGAATTACTGGAGAGTAGAGAGAAAATTTGTGGTTGACATTATTTATTTTGGTTGGAAGCTTAAAATACTATTAGCATATGAAGGCTTATGATTATAGATTTCATTGCTATATCTTCTACTCATGTGTAAATGGCATGCTACTTAACAAAATAATATTCTACTTTTGTAGCATAACATTTTTTGAAACCCTTGGAATGAAGGCTTATGTTTTCTAATATTTATGTTCTTAAAATAAAGTTCCCCTGAACAAGAGTATTTAACCACTTAATTCTAACCCTTTACTTCCTTTGAAGATTAAGTCAGTTAAAACAAATTTAGACTACAATATTTCTGCCATCAATTTGGCAGAGTTGTAGATCTAAAAACCAAATAAATTTTACATAAAATAAGATTTTCTTTCTGATGAAAAGTGTATGCTGTCAGCCAATATAAAAATCCAGTCCACAATTGTATTCTACTTGAGAACATAAATAAAAAGATAAACATCTAATAATGGAGAATATAGCCAAGAGCAAAGCAGTTGATTTGTGTAGTAATTATACTCCTCAAATCAACTGGAGGGCCTGAAACTAGAGCATCTTAATTAGATAAAATTTACACTTTCTTTAAATTCATCTTGTATAAAACAGTAAATTAAGAATTATCCTGTTGGAATTTTGTATTCCATCTGTTTCAACATGAATGTAAGAATCTTCATATGCGTAGATGCATGCATACATACAGAAATGCTAACCTGTTTGAAGGAAAATCTCACAAATGGAAAGACTGAAAAAATTATTCAGTGGTAAGCAATTTTAACCAGTAGTGACATGTTCCTGTTAGAATGAAGGAAACTAGTAGGCCAGGGCAAAAAATAAAATCATTATTGTACTTTGAAATTCACATTCTAGGAAGCCAAAGACAGAAAATTCATTTTTATAGGTTTTTTCTTTGATAACAAAAACTCTTTGATGATTTAAATTTGTGGGGCTAAAGACTTTCAAGGTGATTTTCAGCCTTTAGGGTACAGCTGCAATTATGCTTTCAACTTGATTTCTTTAAAACATATCATATCACATAAAATTCTATCATAATTTAGTTTTACACCATAGGATAAGGAATGAAATATTTATTTAGTTTTTAAAGTACTTCTAAAAAAAATTGTAAATGTGATTTCTAAAGTATCACCCAATCCAAGCTTCTATAGGGGTCCCCAAGAGCATTTCAGAGGGTCTAAAATTGAAATTATTTTTATAATAATACTAAAACTTTATAACCTTCTTCACTATCAACATCTCATGAGTTCAAAGTAGAATTTTACAGAGATTACAATATGCATTATAATACTGTATAATGCGAAGTGTCAACATTTGAAAAGTCTGCATAACTCAGCTTCAGTAGTGAGAAATGGAAAGAAATAACTAGAAGTGATCTTTGAAAAAAATCTAATTGTCTACACACTATCTCTGTGAAAAAGGGAAACATACACATACATATATATATTGCTATCTAAGCTGACCTTTTTCTAATAGGCATACTTTTGAGGATATAAGAGAGGAAAGTATAATATATTTAAGATAACACAGAAAGCAATACGGGAATATGTCTTATAGATTGTTTTAAGTTGTGAGGCTAAGCATTTTCTGAACTTTTCAAATATTCTCTTCAGTTTAAGATTTCTTAAAGTATAGAGTTACTTGACATAATTTTCATTATTTTTCTGGGCTGACTGTTGCTCACAGAGATGTTCTGAAGATGGGAGGAACAGACACCCTGTGTCACGACATTGAATCAAATGTCTCTCACAATTCCATAATGCAGTTACTCTCCATCTAAAGGCAGATAAATGATTGGTAAAGGTTCAAAGCACTGAAACATTGACAGCTAATGTCTGAATTGCAGAAACTCTAGATACTAGGCGAAATGCTCTCAAATATTACTTAAGTAATGTAAGTGATTTTTAAAGTAGACTAACCAAAATATGTTTATCCAAAAAGAATGTCTCATTTGTACTGTTTTAAATGGTGAACTAGTTTTTCTGAAACAACCATAATTATAGCATACTAAACCAAATAAATAAAATGACGTCTAAGCTAGATAATACTGCTTTTGGTTCAAAAACAAGCAAATTGACTTAATTATTATCCAATAAATAACAAGTTTTCTTATTTATTACGCTGTAAAGCTTACTGAGATAAGAGAAATTTTACTTAACTCGTCTATTTCCTAAAATATTATTTGCTTAAACAAATTTGATTATTACTATAAATCATAATCTAACTTTAAAAGAATACAAAAAAGGAATTCCCGAAACAATTTTGCAATTATAGTGTTGCTACTGTAAGTAAATGTTTCCAATAGGACAACTCAGAACGGCAATTCAATTATCCATTTTGGTGCATTTGCTTACCAAAAAATAGCAGCCCTGATACAATTATTAAACTGCACAATACTTACTATGAAGACTAAATCAATGATTTCTAAATACTCTAAAAATGAAGATGTGAATTTCAGGTTGTCAGAAAAAAGCCAGGACTTCCATGGGTATTTGAAGAGAGTACCAGAAAAAAAAAAAAAAAAAAAAGACAAACCCTGAAGAACTCTAACCAATTATGTATTGGTAGTAAATGAACCCTTTTGGTTGGTGTGATTTCTAAGAACCTTTTGACACTCAATCATTAATGCAAAGCATCTGCTGAATTTACTTTCAGAAATGCTCATAAGGAATTTTGACACAGTAATTTCTTCCTTCTATTAAGGTGGAAGAAATGGTAGTTAGGACTCTGGTGCTGACAAGGTAACAAACAGCATAAATGGAACTCTGAGAGTGGTCCAATATATTCTCCAGAGAGCATATGATTTAGGTTTGGATGAATCTTTCAAATTCCCACCAGAGAAGTTATTCTTTTGAGTATCCTAGAAGTCAAAATGAGCTTTGGGAACAAGGAGAATCTCATTTGATAATTGGATGTGGCACACAGATTAGAATCTGATAGAGCAACCTGCTTTTATTTGAACTTTTTTCTAATATAAGACTTTATGAAATATTATATTAAAAGCAGATGCAGTTTTTAAAAATAATGTGATTGTTGTAGCAACAAGGATAATGTAAGCAAGCATGATATTTTCCAAGAATTATGTTAGAAGCACATACAGTAACAGAAGGTTGTAAAGGATATCTTTAGAAAGCAGAGTAGTTCAAATAATTGAGCAATATTGTGAAAGTATTACTACCAATTTCACTAACTTGTATGGGAAAGGAGAACAGGATGCAGGGTGGAAAGTGTTAGGAAATACACAAAGTGTCGTGTGTATGTATGTTTGTAACACATTGGACCTCACTGTAATGTTTAAGTTTGACTGCAACATTCCACTTCAAATCTGGCAAACTGTGACTTATTTTGCACAAAGACCAACTCTGATGAACTGGAAAAAAGAAAGAAGAAGAAAAGAGAAAAGAAAGAGAAGAGAAGAGGAGAGGAGAGGAGAGGGAGGAGAGAAGAGAAGAGAAGCAGAGTAGCAACAAAGAGAATGAAGACATTTCTTGGGACAACAAATATGTTATCATTTAGTGTATATACTATCTATTGGGATGATGCCTTAGTTATACAAGTGGTGCTTTGTTGTAGAACATTGGCTGACAGAGTTTTGTGGAGGTCACAGAAGCATTTAGAAATATTATTGAGGCAATTATTCATGTATATCAATTTCATCAAGTATCCTAAACTATATAGTTTTAGTAACTGTTATAAATTTGTCTACAAGGTAAAAAAATAAATAGGGTTCAGTGCTATCTACAGTTTCTGTCATTCACTGGGGGTCTTGAATAGTACTGTAAATAGGGGTAACTAATGTATTGCCTTTGGGACTGAAAAGATATATGGGAGAAAATTCAGCAATTCAAGTACCAAAAATTCTCACATATTTGCACATATTTTGATCCAGCAACTATAGATACTAATGCTAAAGAGGTAATCATATATAGAGGGGTATCATATATCAAAATATACACTCAAGTATTACCAATGATGTCAAAATATTTTAATTCTAGCCAATTAGTAGTACTTTGCATTGTTTAATAATTTATCTACATGATTAAAATGGAATAATATAGGATATTAAATTGTATTGTAAAATAATATTTAATTATCTGAAGAATTTTATATTTTATATTTTTAGGCTTGAAAAGAAATATTTCTTAATTTGAACTACATTTTTATTTTCTAAAATTTCAAGAAATAAATTTTATCTAAATAATGGGATTTCAAAGAATGTATCAAATATATAAGGAAATATTCAAATGCTTTTTTAATCAAATGGATATAAATTAAAATAATTAGATAAATTTCTCTAAATGCATACATCAATATTAAAATTAATGGTAATACTAGTTTTATCAGAAGTAGTAAAGTGTGCTTTTAAAATAGATACATACTCATTGACACAGAAAATCCACTTTAGGAATAAGTCAAAAGGGAATCACCAGACTCATATAATTATGAATGTTAAAGAATTATTTATGTACTTATCTAAATATATTGAAATAATAGATAAAAATTACTACTAATTAGAATTTATTTTAAAATGGTACAAACTGAAAATAAAATACATCAAGATGTAAAAGATGAAAACAAATATTATTTATTGACAGAAATATACTCAAGAGTATCTGATAAGTAGAAAAATGGCAGAGTATATAATGAATAATCCTAGTCACTCATATGTTGGTTTATATGGAGATGAAGAAAATTCTTGAAGAATTAATTAACAAGCATACAAATATTCTCTAGGGATGGTAAAATTATGGACAATTTCTCCCCTTTTCATGACTTTGTTTTGGAATTTATATAATATAAATATTTTACTTATGTAAATACTGAAACTAAGCTAGTGGTGCAAGTATTCTGGGAGTTTACTGAAGGCTTCACAACCATAACAAAAACATGAGAAAATATAGAGTATCAACACTATAGGCATGTGAAAACCTTGCTGCTTTGGGGGGTGGTTCTTAAACCAAGTATGATATTTCAGAATTAAAATAATTACTCACCTTTTAAACAGTGACGATGTATTTTTCCCAGAATAAGTAATAATATTTTAATTCTGAGATGTTTCTTTCTATGGAAGGCATAATTGACAAAGCATTTGGAGTCATGATTTCTACTTATTAACAAGTTCACATGACACAGGATGGAAAATAAAGATAAGAAAGAGGGGGAACCTAGTTACTTACTCTTGTTGTATAAGCAGCTTCTGGATCGTCCTCTAGAACCCGCGAAAGCCCAAAGTCGGAAACCTTGCACACCAAATTACTGTTGATCAAGATGTTTCGAGCAGCGAGGTCCCGGTGAACATAACCCATGTCTGATAGATACTTCATGCCTGATGCTATCCCGCGAAGCATCCCCACCAGCTGGATGACTGTAAATTGCGCATCATGTTTCTGTAAAATATTTCCAATATATTAAGATCAAGTTGTTATAGCCTAAAATATTTCATGTCTTTAAAGTCTTACATAAAATTTGTTACAATGCTGACTATACACATTTTAGTTCAAAGCACTCAAGACTTGCAAGATGTATGGATGAACGGATTAAACATTACATAGTGCCTGCATTACCAATATAGTATCATATAATCAGAACCAGGTTCAAAAGTAGCACTTTCTTGATCTCAATATGATATACAGGAGGCCCCTCCTCAGAAATTTTAAGGTAAAAAACAAACAAAAAAACAGAAAAAGAAAGGAATCTTGTGATTATTTCAGGTTGATATTTTTTTCATTCTTTCTTGGTTTCCAGATATTTTATGAATCACTTCAAAGAAAGAAGGTGCTAAATATTAAATTAGCAACATAAATAATTAGTGCATAATTAGAAAAAAAATTAATGATTTTTTTGTGTTTTTTTCCTAATCTTAAACTGTAGGTTGTAAAATAGAAAGCAATAGGAGTCAGAATCATAGAGTCCTGGATTTAGAAAAGATTCCAATTCACTTGGATTAAAATATAAATATATAGTTTATGATGTATAGATAATATTAATACTAATATTTATAATACTAGAAATACTATATAATATGTAATACTATAATATACTAATAGAAAATTCCACATCTAAATATATTCATAAAAACAATAATATTAAATAAATGTTTATTTTAATAGTTCAATGACCTGATTTAGAAAATATTTTTGAAATATTTGTGAAAACAATTATTACTAAAATTTTTCATTTGGCTCGTGTATATTAAAATATACAAATTTTTATATTTTCCTAGAAAGTATAAAAATTTTTATACTTTCCTAGAAAATTTAGAATTTTCCTCCATGATTATGAATGGTACTATATAATCTACCTATTTAATCACATATTATCTATTTACCTCAATTTGTAAATTGTTAAAGCATCTTGAGGAAAGAGTCTATGTTGACTAGTGGTGGGTAATCTCTTGATTTACTTTTTTAGCATAATATTTGTTGTACTTTTTAGCATTTTTTGCATTTTAGGATATTTGCTAAATAAAATATAATATATTAAATATAAAACTTCTAAATTTAAATATGTATTCTCTATGTATATGTGCATATATATGTATATGTGTGTATATGTCTATATGATATTCTAAAATTGAGACTATACACACTTCAGCATACTAGCACATGCTTAGTTCCTAAGTGAACAGCACTAGGTGAGAGGCAGTCTATCTTATGAGATACATTGGTTATATTAAATAAAGGAAATGTAATATTTCTCTCATACATCAATGTTATTTAGAATTATTATTTTTATTTTTAGTCTTATTTGGAGTGATGTGAGTTTTAACAATACAAAAGTGCCCATAGATGAGTGTACAAATTTATTTTAAAATATAAGCCATTAGTATTTGTATGCTGCAAGATAAAGATGTAATTTTATGGTTTTATTCTTGTTATTTAGTCCCAGAAAATTTCATTGTTACTTGAAATTTAGATTGCCTAATTGACTGGAATGATGTTAGAAAGTGTCTGTAGCATTTTTAACAACTCATTCATACGTATGTATATGAGTGCATATATATATATATAGTATACATACATACATATATATATATAGTATACATATAAATTACATTTTACTTACACGTAAGAAACTGTCCAAGGAGCCATTCTCCATGTATTCTGTAACAATCATAACTGGCTTACCTAGGAATATGATGAATAATAAATTAAATATATTATTATCAGTACAGTTCAAATAATATCATACAATGAATATATATCATATACGTTGATACAACTGATTAACACAAATATGTAAGAGCTTTCCTTTTTCTCAAAATTTTATAAAGTTGCAATTACAAAAATAAACAAAAAAACCAAACAAACAAAAACTAGGTTTCAACAGAAAATGAAACTAGAAAAAAAAAATTACCAATCTCACTAACTCCTGTGGGGAAGGAGGACAGAGTTTTTAAACACATTGAATCTCACTATGATGTAAAATTACAATACATCGATAAAATAAAACTAATACAATAAATTGGAGAACATAAGTTGGTTAGCACAAAGGTCCACAGTTTATAGTGTATTAAATTGGCTTAGTTTGCATGGTTTTCAGTGAACAAAAATATTTCTTTTACCTCCCTTTAATTCTTCTTAGCTAATTTTAAAAATTAACTATCTTAACTTCAAGCCAATACTGTTAAGAATTCAATATCTTTTTATTCTTCCTACAGTGTTTATAGAATTATATGCTAGGCATTCTCTTTTGTGCTGGCTAAGCAGAAGCAACTAAATCAAAACTTATACCTACATAGATTGTAGAGGAGAATTATGCAAAACAATTAAGAATAATAATCATAATATTTTTACCTATATTTAATCAACACATTAGATTATAAAACCCATGTTATGTTTGAAAGAAAAATACAATTAGTATTGCTGTTGGTGGTAATTTGTAGCAAACATTTTGGAGCATGTGGCTTTAAATGTGATTAAACTTTTTAATTCAGCATTTTAAAGTTTTGATATTACAATTATTTTGTGGAAAATATTGGTTTAATTATTTTATGTATATTAACATATAATTTTCATTTTATATATGAGAAACTTGAGACACCAAAGTTAATTATTTTGCTCAGTGTCACACAGTTAACAAGTTATAGTCAAAAGTTACAACATGCATACACTGTCATAATTGAGGTAAGGATTTAAAATACAAAAAAGCATTAGCCACAATGATGCTAAGTATACTGAGTATATGGGAAAAAACTAGAATAAATATTAAAATATATGTAATGATTTAGCTAATTGTTGCATGTCAATTATATGGATTGGTTTAAATTAAAATAATTCAGAAGACTATAGTATTTTAGTTCATTGTTACAGAATAATGTTACATAAACAAAACTGAGAATTTAACCATACATATTATGATAACAACTAGGAAAACAACGAAAAAAATTTCAAAAAGAATAAAGAAACAGAAAATGGTTGTTTTTGATTTACAGGAAATACTAGTAATATTTTTCCAAATTAAAGTTATGTAACCTTCCTTTAAGTACTGGACATATGCTATATCACTTAATCTTCACAGCATCCTTAGGTTTTACAATACACATTATGTCCATTTTACAGCTTCCTCACTGCAAAATGTGGTGAATGTAAGCAAGATGCTGAGGCACACAATTATCTAGTAATCCAGCAGATTCTTGACCTTTCTCTCGGAATATAAAACCTACACATATTATAACATTGTAATTCCCTTATTTTATAGTTGCCATAATGTTTTACATATGAATACTTCATGTTACAAGAAACAAAATCACTCCTCTTCCAAACCTAGATGATGTAAGTCTTCTTTGAATATTATTGAAAGAACTTGAGCAAATAATAGGTTTTTAACAAATGCTCATGTCCATCTAACTGTATAACACAATTATTAATTGTCCTCATATGCATCTCATCTCTCATGAGGGTTAGTTTGCCATTCTGATACTACAAAATAGGTTCCTTTGCTTTTATATGTGAACACTCTTAATTTATACTGGTTGTAAACTGTGGATTAGTACTATGAAGGTTATACTTACTACATTTAGGAACTTGACTGTACCCTAGGAAATGTGTTTTAAATATCGAGATAAGAAAAAAGCTATTTAAATTCTATAAAATTTATCAGATGACTTTATATATGTTATAGTCAATTGATACATTTATCCAGTTTTGCTAAGAGAAGACATTTATTTGTATCATTTAGAATTATAAATAAATAAATATATAATTGTAATTATGGGAAAATTACTAATATTTCCTATATATCAAAAATACCACATTCTATTTTTTCTTTTTGAAGTATTTGTTTTTCATTTATTTCCCTAATTTTTTTCATAATGTGTATAGTTATCTCTTCAGCTTTGTCCATGTACCATGATATTGTAACAATCAACTAAAGTGCTACATACACATCTAGTCATATCTACTAATATTTGAATAGTCATTTCAGCCAAAACATTGAGCTTCCAGAACTTGTATTTTTCCAAATTTTAACTGAATTTTTATTTGACAACATTCAGGAAGAAATGGAAGAGTCACTCTTGCCTTGCAACCTCTGACTTCCCCAGAACTACTGGTCCCAGAGACCTGGCCTGGGATAAAATGAATGAATTAATGAATACTGTTTATGCACATTTTCTATAGACCATCATCAGTGTCTTCCTTCCTTCCCTAATACAATTCTGTGGAGGATAACGTGCTACCAAAATCCAATGAATACTTCAAATGTAGTCACTGACATTTTGCTTCATACTACCAGTATCTCCTTCTGTGCACTACACAGACATTTGCTGACCACTCTTTATTGCTGGCTTTTAGTCTTATGGCCATTTCATTTCTCATTAGCATGTCTAGTAGAATGTTTGGCAAGGGGAATAAAAGTAGCTAAGAAGTCAAACCAGTCAATTAAGCCAAAGCCCCGTGACCATTCAGAAATCAGATCAGGCTATACTTAACTCTATAATTTAGGTATTTGTAAACACATCAGTTAAGATGGGAAAGTCTGAAAATGTGCTTTGCATTAAGTTCAAAGATTCTGCAAACCAAATGTACAGACACAGAGTAAACAGAATCAGAAATATTCTACCTCAGAAAGCACTATTTTATCTTAAGAGTTTCCCTTGTGATCTTGATTTTGATAAACAGGGTTAAAGAAAAAGAGACTGGAATAGTGGTGAAAACAAGTTCTAATGTGCATTACATGTAGCAGGGAATTATTTATAAAATACTAGCTATTCTGCACATTATGCCTTGTGTTTGCACTCAAGTTCGCATGCTCTTTCATGTGTATTTTGATTTACAAATTACATGATCAGCTTCCTCAAGACAGAATCTATATCATTCACAGCTCTCAGAGATCCCCAAAGTCTATCTGAGTATACATACTGAATTCAATGGAAGTACTGTTCTGTGATTGGCTGAAATGAAACTCCACTAAAAATAAACAAAACAAAATTTGCAGTGGAGTTTTTCTTTTGTTCTTAAATTGATTTATGAGCATAGAGAGAATCGTGACCTTTCATAATTATACAGTAAAGGGAAATGGGCCAGTCTGTTAGAATCAGTGCATTTCCCCAATTATCCCCAGTGGCTCAGAGATAATACTAATCATTGAATCATGTTAGATGACAGAAGAAATGTGATTCAAACTGCCTAAGAATTCCAGATTGAGCACTTACTATTTCACCACAATTTTCTTAATCACATTTTCTATAAAAAGAAGAGTAGGATAACATTGTCTATATATAGAAAGAAAAATTAACAGTCATACAAATATTTTCTTTGTTTTTTTTTTTTCGGTACTGGGGATTGAACTCAGAGGCATTCTACCTCTGAGATATACCCTCAGCCCTATTTTTTATTCTTTATTTTGAAACCGAGTCTCACCAAGTTACAGAGTGCCTCACTAGGTAGCTGAGGCTGGCCGCGAACCGGATCCTCTGGTCTCAGCCTCCCGAATGCTGGGATTACAAGCGTGCACCACCACGCCCGGCTCTTTGTAATTTTCAAATGTTGGTTCTTATGTGAAAACATTTACATTCAAACTTAAAACACTTGTGATTATTAAAATGTTACAAATCAGTAAATCTAAGTTTAATTTCCAAAGGAAATGCTAGTAGGTTTTACTGCCAGCAGTAATTGTGTCTAACACACTATCTCTTATTTTCAAAAGACCTAAACACAATTTAATATATGAAGGTGACATAAAAGTCAACATCTTTGACTTTAGCAGATAGCATTCTTTTATTAGTATCACGTCATCAGAATCAGGGTGGAAGCAAAAATAAATTAAAAGGGAGAAAAGTTGAAGAAAATTGACAAGATTTACACATTTACTTCACTGTGCCCAGGTCAGAATATTTGAATAAGACTGGATGAGAAAACAATGTTCTGGTTGTAGGTTTTTTTTTGTTTTTTTTTTTTATTACACCTAAATAACTGATAAAAATATACTAATCAATTGAATTAAATATTTTTCTGTGAGCTTATCATTAAATCCTTATAAAAACATAGGACAATGTTTTCTAAATTCCATTTTAATCAAGGCATTATCCTGTTAAAATGGCCACTGATTTTTAAATCCACTAGTCTATGAGTTAATGAAAGCTGGGACCAGCTCAGTAAGCCAGTTACAATTGATCATATCATGTCTATTACAATCCCTCTCTTCAAAATAAGGCTAAGAAGGAAGCAGTCTCTCAAGTCTCCCTCAACCATAATTGCAATCTTAATACACAGAAGACAGTCAGATGATTTAATATTTTTAAATTCATTTACATTAAACTTGAAAAAAATTTAATATCTGTGATCACAACAACTCCATTTTAATTTCTCTTATTCCGTTCAGAGTCGTTATGTAATAAGTGTAATTAATTAATTAATATAGTAATTTAAATATGTTGTTTAATTTTATAAGAAGAATTTTCAAGTTTTCTACTCTTTATTTCTTTATCTAATTAGAAAATTCAAGATATTTAATACAATACTGAATTGAGTGCTGATAGTAAGCTTTCTTTTCTTACTTTAAATGAAATACTATTAATGATTGAATACTGAAAATTGTGTCTGTAGGTTTGTTTTTGTTTTGGTGGTATTGATATACCTTTATCAGGCATATCTTATTTATATATGCTATATTAATAAAAATTTAAAGTTCAAATGATCATTTATTTTCTGTGTCTGATAGGTCTGATAGGATTTTTTTTCTATCAATGTTGAGAATATTTGAAATTATTAAATATTAAACCACCTTTGCATTCTAGGAATAAACTAAATTTGGATATGGTGTGCCATTTTTGCATACATTGCTAGATAATAGAGTTAAAAACAACCCCATTGTTATTGAATTTTTGTTCCTGCATCACAACAACAACAATCTATTATTTTACTTTCTGAGAATTGTTACATTGTTTGTGTCAAGATATTATTATCCTTACAAGTTTGGGGTGTTTATTTATCTCCTTTTCTGCAAAATTTTATGTAAAACTACCATATTTACTAATATAGGTATTAAACAAATGCATTATTGCATTTCTTCTTCCTTTAAGACAGCTAATGTATATGTAAATTAGTGCTCTATACTTTGGGCACATGCAAGTCATTCTCTAACAAATTTTATAAAATGAATTTGTTCCTTCAAATGTTTTAGAAAACCATCTTATTTATGTAATTAAAAAATCCTCAATATCATATCCTTTTGTAATTCAAATATGGCCAATTAATCCAAGAGACATGAGTGGACAATAAAAAAAACCCAAAATCCTTTAAACACTTAAAATTAGCATTCAGTTCCTTATTTTTCTAATATATTAGGTAGATAGTTTTCCAATTTAATCAACACTAATATATAGATAAGCATGTTCTCAGAAATATATGATAACTTGTGTTATCAGTGCTTCAAAAATTTGTTAATTCAACAAACTATTTCTATATATTATTAGTAAAATATACATATGTGTTATCACATGAAGTATGGTACTTTTGAGATAAGAGCAGCAGGAATCTTTTAGAGAGAAGCAAATAGGAAATAACAAGGATTTTTCATTGTTCTCACATTGCTGTAGCATCTTATTGCAGCAATTTGTCCCTATGCTATGTACAGGAGATAAAAAGGTGCAAACCCATGTGTAATTTAGGTGCAACATGGACATTCACATGAGGACAAGTATGTTTCAGTTATGAAAAATTCTCTTAATGTTTTTCCAGGACATTTCTCAATGATGCAAGGTTACAGTTGAGTTGCATGGTAACTTACTTTTTATTATTTCTAGAAAATAATCCAAGGAAAAAAATATATCAATCTCATCCAATATAACTTCTCCTATTTTTCCAAGCAAAATATTGCCAATGGAAATTATTGTTGGAGTCTGAACATCATATAACTAATGGCGTGATGGCAGAAATATCAAACATTTGATACAAACAAGTTCCATCCTTTTGAACTTCAGCTAAAATTGATAACATATGTTAGTACCTAGTTCTGAGCAGAGAATTTCCCCAACTTTCTGCTACTTTGAAGATCAGAGACTCTATCACCTTCTCTTGTTTAGGACCATCAACCCCAAAGTATGCCATTAAAATTGTTTATTGCTCAATTCAAACAAGTTAAAATATATCAACTGAGTAAAAGACTTTCTCTAAATAATTTAAAAATAAAACATTGTAGTATATACAGTGTTTTCAAGCAGATGCTTAATAAAAATAACAAGAATTATTTTGAGAAAGAATTAATAAATTATCTTTCAAGAATTTTCTTTTACACACCAGATTAACTAGTAATATTTCCAACTCAACGAGAAATGGTAATATAGCTTCGTACAATTCTTTGTCACTTAATGTATTCTTATATAATCTCATTTTATCTTTAAAGAATCTTAATTGTAAAATAATACTGCTAATTCTATGTTATATGTGAAGACGTATCTGTTAATCATATGATTTATGAGAAGTATACAACTGGTAGGGTTGGGTCAGAATTTGACCTCAGAGCCACTGATTTTTAATCTACCTATAGATATGCCCGTGTTTCTTTTTAAAATGAAATTGTATTATTTAATTGTAAACTCTATGTCCCTCTAGTTGTGTGTATATGTGTGTTTAAGTGTATCTGAATTATGCAGCTATGTTGTTTTAGAAGTCATATAATTTCAGAAAACAGAGTAACAATAGAATAAATAACTTCTTTTGGAGAAAAAGTTATTATATTTATATATTAAATGTACCTATTAACTTTATTGTAAGGAGTTTCTATTTCCTCTCTGTTATTACAAGGTGCCAGACTTAGAACCTTTAAATATACCACTAAGGAGTTCAAAATGCAATTCTAGTTCTAATTCTCTATTATGTTTACAATATATGAGATGACTGGGATTTATGCAGTTTCTTACATACTTGACCAGAAAAATATATCAAGTTTAGAACTCTCGCTCTAAGGCACTTGTAATCCATATTAGAATGTTACAGAGTCAGACATGAATAAGTTATTAAATGTATAATACCTACAATTCTTAAAGGTCATTTTATTTTCAAAGTGCATATTTTCTTCATTTTTGTCTTGGTGATATTTTTATAGTTTTCTTTTTGGTTACCATAATCCACACATACTTATTTTATTTTCATATATAAAGAAAATTTGCCATAATAATTATGGTTTGGTGTTTCTTATCATTCAGTAAACATATTTAAATAAAGGAGCAAAATATAATTGGTTGCTTTTAATAATTCATAACACTGAATATAAAAATATCAACAGATGTTTGATTAAATAATAGAACCTACGAGGACACTTACTTAGACCTGATTTTACTTTGATACCCTATTTTCCCTTATTAATTCTTAGTTGTAGGTGTGGGAAAAGTTAGGTGATGAGACTGTCCACACTAAAAATGTAATTACATTTTCCAACCCTGGGTGATGTAAGCAGTTATATAATTGTACTTCATTGAAAAATGAATGAAACTTAATGACTTAAAAACTGAAGAACTACCTATAGAAGAAAATACTCTTTCCCTCCCTTCCTTCCTTCTTTCCTTTCTTCCTATAATCAATCATTTATTCCTCAACATTGGTAAATTAAATACCTTCTAAAATTCAGATTCTACTTTATTCATGATTCTTGCCCTCTTTGAGAGGTTATATTTTATTTTATGTATTAATAGTAATTAATTATCTCCAGAAAATTTTTGAAATTTGAAGTATACCTTGCTATGACCAAATTGTTAGGGATGATTTAAAATACCATAAAATAAAAAAAATAGTGGAACATAAAAATAAAACATAAAAGTTTCTTTTCTCAGAGTTAGGGATAGAGGTGAAATGAGCATAACAAGTTCCTATGTTATCTCTAGCACTGTTTAGTTAGACAATCCACTTTTGCTTTATAGTTGTCTGCTTACTTGTAAAAGAGAAATGGCCATATCTAATCCACAAATAAGTGGTGCCAATAAAACAATGGAACAGTGAAATAGTCACCGTAACAGGAACATCATAAAAGAAAACTTGTGAAAATAAAGAGTTGGAAGAATGGTTGTGGGATGTATAAATGAGTTTTCTCTCTTGAGTGGGGGCTTCAGATCTGAAGGACAGATCAGGATATCATGAAGACATTAAAATCCCAATGAGACATGATACTATAATTCTATATAAACATTAAAAATATGGCCTTTTCCTGAAGGAACAATGGACTCATTCATTTTCCCCAGTCCTTAACAGTGCTATGTTTCATATTATTTATTAATTTTCAACATCATTTACAATCAGAGAGATGCAAATTAAAGGGTGTGGAGAAGAGGGAACTCTATTACATCGTTGGTGGGATTGCAAATTAGTGCAACCACTTTGGAAAACAATATGGAAGATTCTCAGACAAATGGGAATGAACCTACCACATGATACAGCAATACCACTTCTGGGTATCTACCCAAAAGAATGGAAACCAAACTATCAGACTAATGCAGGCATACCTATATTTAAAGCCACACAATTCATAATTGCCAAACTATGGACCAGTCAAGATATGTACACAATGGAATTTTACTCATCCATAAAGAAGAACAAAATCATGTCATTTGCAGGGAAATGGATGTAACTAGAAAAATGAGATTAGTTAGTCACAAAAAGTAAAAACTTAGATATTCTCCCTAATATGTGGAAGCTAGGGAGAAAGTGGATCATAGGAGGGACTCTAGATTAAGAAGGAGAAAACTTAGATGAGCAAAGAAGGCAACTTAACTGAAGGTGATGAGAGTGGAGAGAGGGAAACACCTTAATGCACATTCACAAATATATAAAAGTCAATCACTAAGCTGAATATGAGAAAGAGGGATGGGGAGAAAATGGGGTGGGAATTGGGAAAGGGCTAAATGAGTGATATGTGCATGTATGCCTCTATCAGCTTGTACCTCATTAAGATGTATGATTATAATGTGTCAATAAAAAATGAAAAAATATTGAAGTCATAATATTGTAGTTATCCATGTATATCCATGTTTGTAGCAGCACAATTCACAATAAACAAACTATAGAGCCAGTCTAGGTGTCTGTCAACAGATGAATGGGTTACCAGACTGTGATATATACACACAATGGATTTTTACTCAACCATAAAAAAGAACAAAATTATGGCATTTGCAGGAAAATGGATAGAACTAGAGAATAGTATGCTAAGTGAGATTAACCAGTCTGAGAAAGTGAGAGGTCATATGTTTTCTCTCATATGAGGAAGTTAGAAAGAAACTGGAAAACACAAAAGCCTCCAAATAATGAGGAGAGAGACCAGTAGAACAGTGGAAGGGGATTTGGGGATCGAGATGGGGCATGGAGGGAGAAGACAACATAAGACTCAGTTTGAACAATCTTATGTGTATCCTTGAGTTATCAATACCAATTTAGATATTATGAATGTGTATGGGGAGGGAGCAGGGCAAGATCCAGGAAAAGAAGCACTGGGTGCTATGTATATAAATGTTTATTTCACACTAAACCTCAATATGATGTATGGTTACAATGTACCAATAAAATACATTAAAATAGAATATTTCAATATCATTCCTAATATGGTCTGATTTTAGGAGTACAGAGGCAAGAAACAAATACTTCTTAAAAGACTTAACATGGGCATTTTGTATCTGCTTAAATCATTTCCCATTGTTCCTTATTCTACTTATTTTATATAAAAACACAAAAAGGAAATCAATGTATATTTCAATTATACCATGCTCTGGTGAAGGAAATGCCATTTTAGTCACACTAAAGTGAAAATAGGTATTAGTGCCATTTGGAAAGGGTTCTATGTAACATTAAAGAAAAAAATAACATTGTGAAAAATATAATGGGGAATGTCTGTTGGTAACCATAGAGTATGCAAATGTGGTGCCAATGAATTATCCCCTAAAGGATGCCAAATTCCCTGCCATATGTTGTCTTTCACTGTAAGGAGTTTGCTGCCAATTTCACTTATTCTTCATCCTGTGCTCCAAAATCTTGAGGAAAAAAAGTCCCAGCACATTCTCAAGAGGTTTTCATTGGGATTGGATCCAAAAATCACATATCTGCCTCACAGGATCCCTTCTGAGCCTGGCTGGTGAAACCATCATGGAAATAAATTCAGATCTCTATCACAGACTGTGAGCCATAGCTTCCCCAGAGCAGTCAGGAATCCACCAGAGACCCTTGATCACAACTATTTTAAATCTACAGGAAAAGGCTTTGAAAGTCTACAGTGATCCCCATCTCTGTAGATCAGAAGTGTTCCCAAGACTCCTATAAAATTTCCTAAAGGCTGAGGAAGCAGGGAGGTAAAGATTTGGAAGCTAAAATGAAGCTGATGAATAAACGTCAGCTAGCTGGGAGTTCCTGTCAAAGTTGAATCATTATATTTCTTCCTTCCCTTTTCACACCTCACAGTTCTCTTCTTGATTATCTTGCAATCAGCATTTTTTTAAATTGCCCAAAGTGTCTAACTCTCTCTCTCTCTCTCTCTCTCTCTCTCTCTCTCTATATATATATATATATATATATATATATACTACTGTTTTTTTTCTATTGTCAAAGAAAGGCATACTAATCTGAAACTATTCTTTTTGTTAGAACTGATGATAGTTATGAAAAACAGAAAGATCAAAATTCTTAAATGATTGAATTTGGCCTTAGCCAAAGTTTTCTCAGCATACACAAAAACAGGTCTAATGACTTTGCTTACTTTTAGTGACAACTCCTTCCAGTCTAATGATATTCGGATGGTCAAACTGTCCCATGATGCTCGCTTCTCCCAGGAAGTCTCTTCTTTGCTTTTCTGTGTAGCCCACTTTCAAGGTCTTGATGGCTACTGAAATTTCTTTTTTGGAAGGAAGTTTAAGGCGACCACTGCACACCTCACCAAATTCACCTATTAGGATGCAAAACAGCAACAAAATGTAAAGAATTATGTAATAAAATAATCATCAGTAGAGAGCAACTGTGTCCTTTAAATAATTCTATTAAAAGATTTATGCTTTTGATCTGCAAAATATCCATTGTGTGCCTCCAGATTATTTGGGGATATGGTAATATGAGACTGCCTGGAAAACCCCAGGACATTTACATCCCAGTGGAAAATCAACTTTGTAAGAAACTCTATATTTTAAAGAACCACATTAGGAAAAATTCAATATGGAAAAAAAGAGGAATGTTGAAAACTCAAACTATCAAACTTTTTACTCTGTTCTAATAACTAGTATTACTTCAGGATAATCAACAGGCCAGCACAGATATTATGAGTTAAACACTGGATTAAATTTCACATGTTTTTAAGTATTCTGTTTTTACTAAGCAGGACAATTTGTCTGTATAATGTCAGGCTCTGAGAATGAGTAGGGAAGCATCTGCCATCAATTCACTTTATTGGAATATTGGTGTATTGCAATATTGACATACTAGCTCTAAAGATCTCTGGACTTCTGGGCAGAGAATATTATAAAAATATCATGTAAAACAAAGCATGTCTTATCTGAATAATCATTGTAGAAATATTTTCTTTGAGTCAATGTCTTCAATAAGAAAGTGTCTTAAATGTACAGAGTTTGAGCTTCTTTAGAGCAAAGACTCTTTGCTTCTCTACACAAAGTAGTATAGCATCACCCATAGAATAGTCCTTGATAATAGAAGAACTCCTAATATTATATTTATTGTTAGCTCTGCTTTATATCACATTAAGATAAATTTTAACATTGAATGAGAAGTTTATTTTGGAAATGTTTTAACATTGAGTATATGATTAACTTTTGGGCTCTCTATGGAATAAATAATGTTCTTGGTCTCATCTCACTGTGAGTTTTATATGAGCATCATACCCTAGAGAGAGAAGGAAGATAATCTTTCCTAATTTTTTATTTATTTATTTATTTATTTATTTATTTATTATTTATTTATTATTTTTGGTAGCTACACCACCAGCCATTTATTTATTTATTTATTTATTTATTTATTTATTTATTTATTTATTTATTTATTTTTATTTTGACATGGTCTTGCTAAGTTACTGAGAGTCTCAATATGTTGCTAAGACTGGCCTCTAACCAGCCTTGTAGGATATGCTGGTCATCAGCTTTTTTCTGCATCCCATTTGCTATGATTACAGATGTGCACCACCACATCTAGCCCCTACTCTTTTCCATCCAAGTACATGGTTTGTCTCACAAAAGTAATAGAATGTCCTGTAAATTTACCTACTGTATGACTACAAATGACTTATCTCCCTTCAGAAGTTCTAACACACCCCCTCCTGTCCCCATTTTAATCCTTTCTCAGCAATCTAGTCTTGCTACTATTTCTGAACTACTGACTTATGCTGAACTTGGCAAAGTAACTTCAAGTATCAAAGCAGATGCTCATGAATGCATTGAACAAATAGCATCAAGTGCCAACAGTATGTCAGACACTGTGAAACATACAGAGATGTACTTGCAAACAAGGGGTACTAGCTCTTCCTCTCTGAGGAAGTAGGGAGAAGGGAACCATATTCATAGCTATCATGTTATTAGGGTTGTGGGGAGAATTACAGAGCAGAACTTGAGAGAGTTCCTTGACTTTGCTAAATCCACGTGAGAAATTGTCATCAGAGATGTGGAAATATTAGAAGTTACCATGCAATGTTGATCATTGTCAGAATTAGTAAGCAAGTGAAGTTTCTTTCCTTACTCAGAAGATTATCTGAGCATTGCCAGAGAGCTCCAGTTCATTTGGCAGAAACATGAAGTCTGAGTAAACCATAAAGTGGCATTCATAATGAACTTTTATTTTCTCAAAGTTCTGCCATTATCATGAGTCATCATGATAAAAAGGACTGTTTTAAATGTGTATGTCATTACCACTTAGTTACATATCACTTGTCAGTTTATAGGCTAGATTATACAGAACTGTGGTTAAGAGCACAGGTCCTGGAGCCAAACTGCTTAGGGTCTAATTCTTGCTCTGTTACCTATTAACTTTGTGATTTTTATTTATTTGGTACTGAAGAATCCAGGGATGTTCTAATTCTGAGCTATACTCCCAGTCATTTTTATTTACTAATCTTGAAACAGGGCCTCACTAATTTTCTAAGGGTCTCACTAAGTTGCTGAGACTAATTTTGAACCTGCAATTCTCCTATCTCAGCCTCCCAAACCCTGGGATTACAAGCATGTGCCACCAGTTCTGGAAACTTTGTGATTTTAAGTGAATGTCTTAACCACTCAATGCCTGTATTTCCCTATCTATAATATGGATATACCAATTGTGTTTACCAAAAAGGCTGTAATACAGTTAAAGGAATCAATGTATGTAAAACACTTAGACCTATGCCAAACATATAGTAAGTGACATTAAAATGACACAGACTATTTTCTTCTCAGAATCCAGATCCACATGAAGAAGATTAAATTATCTAGCTACCACTTAAGAGTTTCTGTTTAGATCAAAGTGACTAATGTATATAAAAGTGCTTTATAAAATGTCAAATTCTATATGGATGTAATACAGATATTCATTGTGGCAATAGTGATAACAAGTTTCATGTCATATTAGACACGAATTTTTAAAGGAGAGTATTTTCTAAGAGTACCACACTGGGCAGATTAAAGATATGTGTTCAAACTTCAAGTGAGTCAATTAAAGAATCTTTCTTTCTTTATAAAATGTCAAATTATTTATTAATATAAGAGAGCTGTTGTGATAATAGCGTTAAAAAGTTTCATGTCACGTTCCACACATATTTATAGAGGGGACTATTTTGTAAGAGATTAAAGATAAGAGTTCAAACTTCAATTAAATCAGCTAAAGGTTATCTCTTCATTTTAGGAGATACTTGGACACACATGTATGTATATGTTAATTTTTTTTTAATGTGGTACTTGGGATGGAGGCATTCTACCTCCAAGGTACACCCTCATTCCAATTTTATTCTTTTATTTTGAAACAGGGTCTCATTAAGTTGCAGAGGGTTCACTAAGTTCCTGAGGCTGGCCTTGAACCTGTGATCCTCCTGTCTCAGCTTCAAGTACTGGTATTACAAGTGTGTGTCGCCTTGCCCAGCTGTATGTTAATGTTTAAAAAATTAGTCATGTGTTCATTTCATCCAATAAATATTAGAAATGATCACCAATAAGAAATATAAAATATTAAATGTTAATTTAATTATCTTTAAAACAATTTTAGGAAAATATGCTGGGAAAGTTAACAAAGAATGATCTAATAAAATCTCCAATATTTTTTCTAGCCAAGTTTTATATTGTCTTTTTCAATTCAGTTTGCACTTGTAAGAAAGAAAATTTAGATTCTATCATTTCTAACAAAAATCACAACTATCAGATTTTTTAAAATCTAACAAGTACATCATTTTTTATTTGCCCTTTGAAATAGGTATGCTTTGTGGGAATTGATAGTGTATTTTAATTTAAGATGCAAAATACAAAATTTACAATAACATTTCTATCGTTTGTTTAAAACAGAAAAAAAGATCCAACTCATGCTTAAGTGGAATGGCCCCTCCCACACTAGTCTCAAAGCCCATTCTCCTGCTACATTAATGAGAGAAGTAATAAAAATACATACTGGACAATGCTTGTGTGTTAGCTAAGTGTTGTGCATGAATTAGCTTACTTAATCCTCAAAAAAGTGCTGCCAAAAAAGGAAATATTTTGATCTTAGTATTCAGACTGAGCTTTGAAGTTGAAAAGTATAAGATTTAAGTGTGGTTTCTCAATTTAGTGTGACCATGGCCATTCAAATTCCCAGCTATATTTTCCCCATCTGCTGAAATGGAGATAAGAATGCCTACCTAAAGGGCCAATGAAGTTAAATATCATGTTAATGCTGAACATAAATTAAAAGCTTAATATGCATTTTTGTTCTTCAGAAATGTTCAATATCTAAACTTGAAAAAAGTGGTTGGTTGAGGAATGCAACTAGGAATTTTAATCATTATAAATTCCTCACTAATAGGAATTTACTACATTAAGATACTTAATTTATGGCTCAATTTTATTTTATCATTTGCAATATGGGTATAATTCTTCTTAGGCCTAATGTGTAAATGGAAATTTCAGTAATGCTTATTAATCTATATAAAATATTTGACAGAGAATTAGCCCATATATACATATTCATAGTCTTTAGGTCAATTTAATTTACTGTTAAAGTACTGTCACTAGCTGAAAGGGTTATCCTTTCTAGGAATGGAAGATAGTTGCTAATCAATTTAGCATAATTATCAAATTTTTATGAATAACATGAAACTTTTTTAAAACTAAAAAGGTAGCCAGGTGTGGTGGCACACATCTATAATCCCAGTACTAGTTAGGCTGAGGCGGGAGGATCCACAGGTATAAGGCCAGCCTCAGCAATTTGGGGAGACTTTCAGCAACATAGTGAAAGCCTGCTTCAAAATAAAACTAACATAGGTCTAGGAGTGTAAGTTGGAGGTAGAGTGCCTGTAGGTTCAATTCCCAGTACAAAGAAACAAAGAAACAAACAAACAAAAAACTAAAAATGATTGAATGTAGGTAAGAAGTAAGTGTATTGATGAAGTAAATTTGCCATGAGAGGCTGGAGGCATAGTTCAGGCTCAGTGTTAGAGTGCTTGCTTTGCATGTGGGAGGCCCTGGTTTGATCCCAAGCACACCACACACACACACACACACACACACACACACACACACACACACACAGAAAAAATAGAAATTAATTTAAGATTGGTATGAGTTGATAGTATTTAAGTTGGTATAAATTGATAGTTATCTGGTACATGCACATCCATTAGCTTAATAAACTATTTCATATATTTTTGAAATATATTTGAAATGCTACAAAATATGATGTTAAAAGATTGATAACTTTTCAAATTTTTATTCTGTATTCTCTCTTGGTGATGACAAAATCTCTGAAGGCAAATCAAGGCAGTCCAGAATTGGTTGAGTATATTATATTGAATTCTTCTAGAAGTATAGCTGACCTAGAAGAGAGGCCAATTTTCAAATAATACAGGCCAGGTTTTATTGCTCTTAATGTGGCAAATGAGAATACTGGCCCCAAAAACCTGACTACGGGGCATAGATCTAATTACTTACAAGTATACTTGAAGAGATAAAGGACAAAGAGGATCTGTCCTAATTCTTACTGAGCCTCGTGGATCATCAAGTGATTGAGTATAGGTGTACCTCCTTATCTTTTTGCCAATACCATTTTTAATGAGTGTGTTTTGTCTCATAACCCTGTGTTCTGGATATCTGTCTATGTCAACATATTCTCACATTAAATCTTTTATCGACGCAAAGGGCCTCAGATGTCAAGGTCATGGTGATGTCTGTCTGGCCTTCTGGACATTGGTTGAGCATAAGTGAATTTCCTTTCCTCATTTGACTCCAGTTGAATGTGCAAAGTCCTTGTGCTGCTTGTACTAGTGCAGCTTCCATGCTGGAGAACAGTGCTCTCTTTTGGGGCAGCATTAAAACCTACCAGGCAGAAACATGCATCTAGAAATGTTCACCATGATGAGACCAATGACACACAGTAGGGGTTGTCTACCTGTTTTAGCAATGGGTTAGATATATGAAGAAAATGTTTGCTTAGAAGTACCTGCTTTAGTTTCCTTTTCTGCACCTCAGTTTCATATTTTAATATTACCTATACATATGAGTTTTTAGGAGGGTAAGACATTAAGAAAATCAAAAGAGAAGCTTTAGATCACTTTAGAAAATTGTCATTTTATTTGGATAATATGAATTACCCAGATTGTCCTGTTTGCATACTAACTACTGCTTAAATTTTAAATATAGCTTTGGTGTATAGAAAAAATAGAGGCAATTACATGTATATTTGTGTAAAGAAGCATCAGTCATAAGTATATAAATATAGTACACGCAGAAAATTTGATCTGATAGGTTATGAATAATTCAATGAGTTAATTTTTCAGTCTTTCATTCTGACTCCTCCATCAACATAACTAGTTTTGTTTGTTTTGAGAGCAGTACTGAAGGGGTAGATGATGGTGCAAAACTCTTCATTGTTGAGCATGGTTCATTTTATTTTTGAATAGTAGTAATTCTATGTATGCTGCCATATATCATGGGCATCCATGTGTTTATGTGCAGGTATATAAAATATTGTTATGTCATATGTATTGATATTTTATTAGAAAAATGCAACTTATGTTAATAATCACTCCATGGGTATTTGTTAACAAAATTATGAGTGAAATTTTTTTTTTTTTTTTGCAGTACTGGGGATTGAACTCAGAGGCATTCTACCTCCAAGCTATACCCCCAGCCCTATTTTTTATTCTTTATTTTGAAACAAGTTCTCACTAAGTTGCGGAGTGCCTCACTAGGTAGCTGAAGCTGGCCGTGAACCCGGATCATCCAGTCTCAACCTCCCAAATGCTGGGATTACAAGCGTGAGCCACCACGCCCGGCTTGGCAGCTTGACTGAGAAAATTAATGATTAGAATAAAGAGATATCTATATAAAGAAAAGTTAAATACAAATTGACTATATAAAGTCAAGCAAGTATTAAAATGAAATATTTCATATTATTTAAACAATCTACTCAAGAGTAGATTGTGGTGGGAAGCACATCAAGAGACGTTGTGTGCATATATAACTACAGTACACTAATGGAAAACATTTACTTAAAAATAGCTGTGAGAAAATTCATGTAAAATGTATCAGGATTTTTATTTTTTGTTGTATGCTCTTTTATTTTCAGAAATTATATTCAATTGAAAATCAAAATTTTCAATTACTGAGTTTATTTAAAGTGAAACACGCTTTTATCCTGTTATCCTTATTGAGCCAAAGAGCTTTGTGATACATGATCAGCATAGCCATGGGAAGACAGAACAACAGCTGCTGCCATCTCTAAAATTCAGTTTAAAAAAGGCAGCCATGGTCTGAGAATCTGTAAGTCTGGCACCTTTGAAATCATTACTTTCCATTAAATACTCCATTTATTTTTGCCTGTCTTTGATCATAAAATTGGAAAATGCCTCTTTACTTAGCAATATACTTACAATCAAAAACTGAGCCATCTCAGGTAGCATTCTTATTCATAGTTATAGACTTGTGGTAAGCATCCTAGGTTGGCAGTAGGGTTATTGAGGTAGTTACCTGCTCCAACAACTTTGTCAATGGATATGTTGGTGGCATCCAATTCCTTAGCAAACTCATGAACTGCTTGTGTTGGGTCTTCATATGTATGTGGGTCAACATAAGTCCTAAGGCCTGGAAGTTTCACTGTGTGACGAAAGGAACAACAGCATTATTGTAGTGAGATTTACATAACATGACTGAGCAAATTTTATGATAACAATCTTGGCTAAAACAATCTCCATCCAAATAAATTATACCAATCTTCAATTTATTCTAGGATATAATAAAAAGTGACTGAGATATTAGCCAAAGTATTGAAAATTCTAAGAAAAGTTATCCATGATGACACATAAGGAGAAATGACAATGAAGTATTTACTCTGCAAAGACACTAGAAGAAAAAATTGTCATACAAGAAAGTGAATCTTAAAAAGGAAGATGATTTGGAAGTGAGCAAGTCTAGAAATTACTAGCAATGGGACAAATGTTATCACATTATTGTACATTCCTGATTCTGCAAACACCGTGCTAACCAAAATCTATTCTAATAGAACATCTGACAATAAACCAAAGCATATGAAATACTTACATAAGACAGAATAGTAAGCCAGGCGTGGTGACCCACGCTTGTAATCCCAGCATTCGAGAGGCTGAGACCTGAGGATCTGGGTTCGCGGCCAGCCTCAGCTACTTAGTGAGGCACTCCGCAACTTAGTGAGACTCCGTTTCAAAATAAAGAATACAAAATAGGGCTGGGGGTGTAGCTCGGAGGTAGAATGCCCCTGAGTTCAATCCCCAGTACCGCAAAAAAAAAAAAAAAAAAAGACAGAATAGTAGCTATAATTCTATAATTATAGATAAGTTAAAGGATATAAAATGGCATATCATCTATCTAATACTATATGGCTTCTTTCTTTCTTCTTCTTCTTCTTCTTCTTCTTCTTCTTCTTCTTCTTCTTCTTCTTCTTCTTCTTCCTTTCTCTCTCTCTCTCTCTCTCTCTTTCTGGCACCAGATATTGAACTCAGGGGTATTCTGTGTCTGAGCCAAACCATCAGCCCTATCTCAATTTTTTATTTTGAAACAAGGTCTCACAAAATTGATGAGCTTATCCTTAAACCTGTGTCTTCCTTTCTCAGCCTTCCAGGTACTGGAACTACACCCATGTGTCACCATGCCTGGCTTATACTGCTTTTATTAACATTCACAATTGAATTCCCTCAGGAGAATCCCAGGTTCATGGCCAGCCTCAGCAACTTAGCCAAGCCCTCTGTAAGTCAGTGAGATCCTATTTCAAAATAAAAAACAAAATATGGGTGGGGTGTAGCTCAGAGATAGAAAGCCCCTGGGCCCAATTTCCTCTACCACACACATACAAAAAGGCATATAAGTATTGTTTACAAGCTGAATCATGATGCTAAATGCTACATTGCAAATATAAATAATATTTCAATAAGTAATAATTTATTAAATATAAATATTTATAATATATTTATTTATTAAATCATTCTAAAGGTGAATTTTTTTATGATGTTATGTTATTAAAATATCATTGACAAATGACACAGGTAAATAATTTTAGATTTGATTCAGTATTAATGAAATCCTATTCATTCAGAAAAATAACTCATTAAAGATGATTTGGAAGATTCAATGAACTTTCTCTGAAAGAAAACTAAATCTTTAAAAAAAGAACCCAAGATTAATTAAATTTAATAAGCATACTCTAAAGAAAATTCCAATTGAAGTCCCATAATATATTTACTAATACCATTGACCATGGTTTTAATCTTGGTAACATTGATAAGACTGCTTTTAGAAAGGACCATGGATACTTAACCATCATATATATTTTTCATTCATTACACTAAGTCATTGAAATATTTTTTTAACAAATAAAATCAGACATTCTAGTTTCCAAATATTACTTTATAATGGAAGAATCTCATTAGAAAAATGGCCATGGAATACTCTCTTGGCCAAGGATTTCTGTTATCTAATTTTGTAGTTTGTGTTAAGAGATTGCTTACTATTGCTCTGGAAAGACTTCAGAACAATGAAAGAGACAGTGGCTGGCATGGAGGGGTGGTAACATCTCATATTGTCCTCAGTTCCTTCTTCCTCTGACATTAACACAACACAATAGGGATGGGAATGTGGGAGAAAGGCTCAGGCCACCACTGTTTCACCCGGTGCTGAAGCTGCTGCTAGGAAACAGTGGCTCTCCAGCCTGGGCAGGGTGCAGAGAATTTGAAAAGATGTCATTACCTAATAAGTCAACATCTACAGAAATTTGAGTCCTGATTTTAGCTTTGGGCAAACTGCAAGTGGAGGAGCTTTTGAAGTGAGAACTCCAGGTTCAGACTTTTTCTAGTTTGGATAATAGCCAGGCCTCAGGAGAGAGAAAAGGCCTGAAAAATTGCTATTCAAGTGTCCTTTATCTAGTTAGTGCTCACTAAATGATAGTGATTCTTACTGTAGTTAGTATTGGATTGGAAATGTTGCTCAATGGAAGGACAATTGCTTAGCATGATAGAGGCCCTGGATTCAATTTTCAGTACTGGAAAAAAATGTATTTTCAGTTTTAGGAATGTTTCTTTACAACTTTTTTTTTAAGCAGCAGGATTTTTATTACAGAGACCGAAAAAGGAGGAAGAGCAGCAGCACCACACTTCTAAGAGAATGCAATGGAGCATCTCAGTAAAATTCTCTACTTACAATTTTTTTTTTCCGTAGATGCTGGGGCTCTAACCCAGGGTCTGGCACATGATAGGCAAGTGCTCTAATGCTGAGCCATATACTTAGCCTTATTTATAATTATTAATATCATTGAGGTTTCTTGATTTTAGAGTTTGGGCTCAGAAATGCCATTTCTTTTGAGCTGACAAGTCAATTTGTATATATATTTCTTTCATGTTGTTATAGTTTGGAATCCCCCCCGCCCCCCCCCACAGGCTTCTGTGTTGAATTCAGACTCAGTTCCCAGCTGGTGGTTCTCTTGGAAGGTAATGGAAACTTTAGGAGGCTGTGGAGAGTTAGGTTTTAGGTAGGCAGTGATGGAAAGGGCCTTACAGGAGATAGAGGTTAAGAAAAACAAAATCCAAAAGAAAGAAGATGGTTCCATGTTGTTCTTCAGATCTGAACACAAACAACTAATTGTGGAAGAGTGGACTCAATACGTCAGTAACCAAAGATCTATGTGCACCAACCTTAGAGTCATGGACTGCTGCTAGGTACAGACCAGGGAACAGACATGCAGAACAGTCTCATGACTTTGGTGAAGTAAAGGTCATAGAGGACAAAGTAAGTCAAGAAAAACAAGATGAAAAATGGGGACTTTCTTCATTGGTTAATGTCTATCCAAAGGGGCTTCAAACATATATAAAGCCCTATGCTCAGCACCAATATGCACTACCCTCCGGGGACCCCTTCCCTGTGTATGATCTAGTGGACTTTGGAGAAGAGAAAGGCAGTGTGCAATTGATGGCACTTGGCCCAGGCTACACTCGGGCAATGCCAGAAGGCTCCACTGGAATCTGGAGTCTGTCAAGGCCCCTAGGGAGTGATCTGCCTCTCTGCTTGCTTGCTCCTTCAGAATAAACTTCCTACTTTCATTTCCTGGTGCCTGCAGATTTGCCTTTGATTCCATAAGACAGGGACCCAATATGAAACTGCATATCATCTAGACCCAGTTGGAAGAGTATATCTGACTCTCAGCCTTTTCCTCTCTCTCTCTCTCTGCTACCCAGCTGTTATGATGTGAAAAGCTGTGTTCCTCCACGCCCTACTGCCATGGTCTTCTGCCTCACCACCAACCTGAAAACAATGGAACTAGCCCACCATGGACTGAAAACTCTGCAACCAGGAGCCAAAATAAATCTTTTGTCCTCTAAGTTGATTTTCTCAAGTATTTTGTCAAAACAACACAAAGCTGACTAAAGTATATGTAAACATTATTCTTTCCTATAAAAGCAGATGGAAGAATCATCCTTTACTACAGAGGTCTGTTACACTTTTTACTATACTGAAATTACTTCTAACCACCAGTAATGAAACACTTTCCTTTTAAAACAAAAAACAGACTAAGGTAAGCTATCATAGGTTTCTGGCTTTGGAGTAAGAAAAAATGTAAAATTAACCAGAGTTACTAAAATATATTAGGAAGTAGAGTCTCCTCAGAATCTTTCTGTTTAGTCACTTTGGTTACACTTTAATGAAGGCTCACTTCAGACTACTGAGGCTATGCTATGTTTTGATTTTTATCCACTTATTTAGTATGGTAAGGAAATCTAGCATCCCTCAAGAAAAATCAATGACACTTTAAACTTGAGTTCAATTGATTTTTTTAACAAATGTTTTACCTAGCTGAACACAAGAAAACCAATTTGAGGGAATTTTCTGGCATCAGAATTTACAAAACACATGAAATAAGTTGTCAGCAAAATATCTCAAATATTTAAAATAAGCACTGGCTTTCAAATAAAGCCTTCAGATATGAGTTAGAATTACCCTTCAGTTAACAGTCAGCCCTAGAGAATAATCCACATTACTAAATAATCTGAAAATTAGATATTCATTCCCCTCAAAAACCCAATCATATTAAATTTTACTAATTAAAATATGATAATTTGCTTTTCCATCCGCATGACATTTGGGAGGGAAATTGCAAATATAAACATGACCCTCCCCCCTAGGTAAAATGGTCTGTTCACTGTGGGAGCTTTGGCTGCTGGCTTTTAACTGCTCACCCCAGAGGTTCCAAGGCTCAGGAGATTCAGGCTGCAAGGCACATAATCCCTTCACACCAATAATTAAGGGCGACACACAGAGTAACTGGGCTCTGTCATGAAAACCAGATAATAAACACATGCACACGTGTTAAGCTGAGCTACTTTACAGCTCATTCTGTGCAAACACAATAATTTACATTTCCATTTTACCAGCATGAGTTGCCCTAAGGAGAGCAGAAAATGTAAAAAGGTCCAGCCAGAGAGGGGAAGGGGACAGGATCTTAGGAGGTGAAACACATTTCTTCCCTTTTGAAGCAATATTATAGGATTTGTAACAAGGCTGGAGGGAATAATTCATAGCAAGGGCCTTTTAAAGTAATACCAAATACATGGTCTGAAATAAACCAGCTGTAGATTAAGAGGCAGAAAGCTTATAACATGCATATAAGTTACTTTATGTTTTTGAAGCTAGGATAAAATGCATTTCCTTTTTTTTTTTTGCAGTTGTTTGTTTGTCTATCATAAGGATATTGTTTTTTTTTTTTTTTTTTGAAAAAATCTTAAGGTTTCAACAAACTCCACCATGAAAACAGCCAGCAAAATAGACTTGAAGATATAGCAACCTGCTTAACAATCAGCACACAGAAATGTATCATTGCATCATGTTCATAAGACTTATGATTCCCATAAAAACAATTAAATTGGCATGGCCTTGCTGCTATGATAATATGTACTTCAATTGTCTAACTCACTCTAAGAGGGATTTAATCCACAAGAATGTAATTTCTACTCGAATTACTGTATGCGTGGAGATTGTGACACAGTTTTATATGAACCCATGAAAAAAAGTAAGACAAGTATCCTGTAATTCATTCATGCATTCTTTTGAGACTTGAATAGGTTATATAACTAATATGAATTGATGTGATATTGATATTAAGAAAGTTGTACCATGTTTTTTTGTGCATTATTCCATAATTACTATGAAAGAGATGGACAAAACAAACCACACTTAAGCAAACTTTTGTGCGATTTCATCAATGTACATTTTAGAAAACATTTTTTTCTTTTTTTGAAGCTATTATATGCTTCCTATATGTTAGCAACAAGTAATCAATTTTTCTACTTGAGTTATAACCAAAGTTATCATTTTTAGATAAAAATCCAATGGTTTATAGGAAGTATCATGTTGATTTGAAAGTAATTTTAGAAGGCAATAGTGAATGCCAAAGGAAATAATGCTTACGAGACTACATTAGTTGTAGTAAGATATTTTAGTGCACATGAGCGTGAGTATAGTCTTTGTGCTAATTTCCTGCTATGAGAACATGTTATTCCTTTTAAGGTCTCTGATTAGTAATTGCTACACTGAACTGAGCCATGCTTTGGAAAAGCAAAACACCTGGAATGATTTGTTTCACCAAAAAAAAAAAAAAAAAAAAAAAAAAAAAAGAGCCTTTTTTCTTAGATGTAAACACTTTGTTACCTAAAAGAGTATTTCTTTTAGAAAATATTAAAAGAGGCTAAATTGGTTGGCATTAAAATGGGGAGAAAAAGTGCTGGCTTTCCTACCAGTTGGCTATCATGTAACTCCAAAATAAACTGTTTATTTTAAAGCTCTTTCCTGGTTGGTTGACAAAATGGAGTAAGGCATTTGACATAAACAGAGGCTGTTTATATTTATTTGGCAGTTCGGGAAGAGAAAAGTCTCATATTTAGATTTTAGTAAAGAACTAGTAATAAGGAAATTGAAGATACGCTTTGCATTTCAGCCACGCGGAGCTGACTACAGTTGAGACTGCTCATCATGTGCATTATTTGAACATAAACCACAGGTTACCCTTTACTTTAACTTAAGAATGCTGAAATGTAGCCATGTAAACATTGCTTAATGCAAACCCATGAATTTCCTTCTTCTTCTAAAATAAATTTAATTTACTCAATTTTTCCCATAAAACTACTTTTGAATTCTCTTTGTCAAGGGGAAGCTATTTAATTATAAATCAACAACTGCAAAAAATAAAATGTTAAAAAAAGAAAAAAAGTTTGGAAACTCACAGTGGCCGTTCCCAAAGTGAAGTCTTTTTTCATCCGCCCCATGTTTTGACTTGTTATAGCCACAGAACCTAGAGGTAAATCAGGGAACAGATCACATGAGGAGAATACAGTTAAAACAATAATCTATGCTCAGAATATGCAAGGCACAAAAAATAGAGCTATTTTCCCCCAAACAATTAAATGCTTTAGTGAAAGTTTATTGACTTCACATTTTCAAAATCCTCTTTCTTTTTCTGGGGACCCTGGCAAGCTGCCTAATGAGGAGGGATATGGAACTGCTCCCCACTGTGCAGATCCCTCCAGCTCAGTTTTTATAATGGCCTTAGAATGTGTTTATAGTATTTTTTAACAACTACTGTTAGAATGAATAAAGAGTGAAGTTTCCATTGGTAATGATTAGTGCTTTGCAGTGTTACCAGGGTTTTGGGTGAGAAAGTGTCAAGGAAATCTAGGGTTATTAGGAAAGTGAGGGGATAATTGGAAAAAGAAGGTAGAAGCCAAGAGTGGGGTCAAAATAGAGAAGTGTTATGCACTGGGGGGGGGGATTGATAGAGGAAAGAAAAATAAAAGCTAAAAAGAGAAGAAAGGAAAGGGGAGGGGGGAAGGATCCAGAATACAAGCTGAAAAATTGTTAGTTGAAGACTTTATTGAACACACAAAATGTTAATAACAATTGAGGACAGCAATGAAAGCAATAATGGAAGTAAATAATAAAAGAGCCAGTGAACTCACCTCCCGATCAAAACATATATGACAACAGTGAGGAGAATAATTGCTACTGCTGCTGAGATGGCAATCATCACCACCTGACTATTTTCACCAGAGATCGAGAAAGCTGTGAGGTGACAAGAGAAAATAAGAAAAGAACAGGCATTACCACCTCATGACTAAAATTTGCAGGGCAGAGCTCATAAATGAATTCCTATATTCTTTTGTTTGAAATGTGATTTAAGGATTGATAAAATATTGAAAGAATTCTTCAATTAGCATAATAAAAAGACATTTCCCATACTTTCCATTAAATTCGTAAATTACAGTTGCATTTAATAATAGATAAATTTCTACCGAATTCAAAAGTGAAAGTGGTATCTAGTAATAAATACTCTGTTTCAACATTACCCATCAACACTGCTTGAATGACTATTGAGTGAAATGGGCTAGACAGGTTTCCTCTGTCCTCATGTACAAGAAACAAATTAGATAAATGGGCAGTTGTCAAAGTAACATAGAGAACAGCAAACAACTTCCCAGTATGAAACAACAAAAGCCTTCTAAGTAAGCTTGTTTTGCCTCTACTCTCTATACTTGTTTAAAACATGATATCACATTTACAACAATACAGAGGAAGCTGAAGGACATTATGCTAAGTTAAATAAGTGAGGTACACAAAGGCAAATACTTCATAATCTCACTCATGTGAGTATTCTAATGAAAACTGGTCAATTAGATTTAGAGAGGAGTCCTGGCTGCAGAGGGGATGAGAAACGAGAGAAATTGACCAAAGGATTCAAAGTTTCAGTTAGACTCGAGGAGTGCATTATCAGAAATCTATTTTAGAGCAAAGTGACCTAGTTATTAATGACCTAGTGTCTATTTTAATATTTTAAGTATTCTCATTGCAAGAAAGATAAATATGCAACAGAGAATGTATGTGCACAAAGACTAAACTACTTATCTGGCCCGTTACAGAAAAACTTTGCTGACCCTTCATCTAGACTGATGCTTCTCAAACTTTAACGTACACAAACAGTCTGTGACTCTATTTGAAAAGCCAATTTCTGATAGTTTGGAGTGGAGACTGAGATTGTACATTTCTTATAATGTCTCAGGTGATATTGATAATGCTTGTTCCAGGACACAAGTAAGGACCATAAATATGAAGACATTATACTCTTTTCCTTTTTAATCCTTCTACATCAAATCACCAAACCCTCTTAAATATATGATTCTATATCTTTATTTCTCTTCTGTATTGTAATTAGAAATCTCCAGTTGGCATCTATTTGCATACTTCTGTCTTGTAGTATGCTACCTAAGTACTCCTTCTCCACCATGAACATGACCCCATCATTCTCATGCACAATATTTGTGTATGGTTCTCTTTGACTTTGGAAAAATGCAGATTACCTACTTAGTAAGTAGAAAGAAGTAGGCAGATAAATAGGGTCAGAGGGCCACAGTAGAAAAATGTCATTGCTTAAGAGGCAATGGATGCTAACTAGCTTCCAAAACTCCTGAAAAGTGAGAATGAGATCAAAAGTTTCCTGAATGTGACCAGAACTTCACAAAACTCCAATTGTTCCTGCTGATAAGCAATTCCAGGAGAGTCCAGGAAATAGCATCTGGAACCTAACTGAGAGGAGACTCAAAGAAGGACACTATGCAAATACACTATGCAAATCCCAAGAAACTGTCTCTGAGACCCCATTTGGAAAAGTAGACTCAAAAGTATATAAACCCCTAGACCTGCCACTCTAATTGTTTATTTTTTCTTCCCACTTGGGAACCCCTTCCTTTTGGGAGCTTTCCTCTCTCTTGCAGGACACCTTGGTTTAGAGAGAAAGCAGTGGGATGTAATTGACAGAATTCTGTTTAGGCAACTGTTGGGTAGTGACCAGAAGGCATCCACTGGACATCAAGGCAGACAGAGACCCCGGGGGGTGACCTGCACCTCTCTTCTGGCAGATTGTGTGGACTTTAGGAGAAAGCAGTTTTAAATTGATGGTGTAAGGCTTGGGCTACTCCCAAGTAGTATCCAGAAGGCAGCTGTTTCATTGCCCACAAGGCTGTTATGCCTCTTTTTCTCCTTACCCATTCTCTTTATAGTAAACTCTTCCCTTGCCTTTCTGTTGTCTGCGAGTGTCATTCTTCACACTTCATAGACAAGAACCCCAGAAAGGAAATATCCGTTTCAATGCCAGGGCATGTAAAGCCATTTAGGATTGAGTCCCTGTGTAAATTCCTAGCCTCACATGCTATGAACTCCATAAGACTCTAATCTCTAGATTTTCTAAATTATATGCAGTTACTAGGACAGCCCCATTTGTAATCTCATATTTAATGCATTATTCTTGTGGTCAATGCTGATTGAGCATGTGAACAAATTATGACTAAAGGAAAGCAAAGAGGTTAGTTATTTGAATACTGTAACTTCACCAGGAAACAACACTGTATCTTAAGCTGTCCACATCTAAGTTTGTAAGATTTTTCTCCAAAATAGTTTTAGGAGTAATTAAATGAAGTAAGAAAAGGAATGTGGCTGATAGGCTGTTGGAGCTTTCCTAAGCATCTAAAAAATGAGCTCAGAGTGTGACAGGATGGCACACCGTAATATAAACTGTTGCAAGTACTTTGTTCTGTGCCACTAGCAAACCACTATTTACACCACTATGGCAGTCAGGAGAATATCTGCTCAGATGTCCTCCCTGCCCAGAGTGCAGTGAGCAGACAGCCTCCAGCTGCTGCACCTTCAGGACCCAACCCAGCCTTCAAGCAAAGGCAGTGTGCTCTTCTATGGTTAAACAGGGTAGGGGCAGGGGCAAATGAGTCTGGGCATTTGTGTCCAATGCAGGACTCCTAGAATGAAAGATCAGGGCTTCCCATTAGAGTGAGGGAGACTCTCAGAGCTGCACTGAAATGTGAGGCTCTTCCGCCCAAGCCCTTTCTTCTTTCCCCCTTTATTTATTTTTCTTGTTTTAGTTATGGTACTAGGGGTTGCACCCAATGTCCTGTACCCTGGCCATGCTAGGCAAGTGCTCTATTAGTAATGCTACATCTTCTGCCCTTTATTTATTTATTTTTTAAATAGGGTCTTCCTAAGTTGCCTAGGCTGGCCTGAAACTCCAATCCTCTACCACTTCTTTTTATGGATGATTCATATACATTACAGCCTGAGGCTCTGCTTGTCCACCTTTGTAACCCCCTTTTAACTTTTTAGGTACTTCTCTATAAGCTCTTGCTCTTTTTTTTTTTTTTTTTTTTTTTTTTTTTTTTTTTTTTTTTTTTTTTTTTTTTTTTTTTTTTTTTTTTTTTTTTTTTTTTTTTTTTTTTTTTTTTTTT
>PVLC010009569.1:40344-53663 GCA_004027655.1 Graphiurus murinus | reverse complement strand
AAATATGTAATAGCATTTGATAAATTGGATTTATATGACACTTTCATGTCTGTTTGCTATAACTTTCATGTCTTGTCTATCCTGTTTCATAGTTCAGTGGTGAAATGGGTCAGAGTAAATGTTTTTACCTCATCCTACAGATGAAGAACAGATTTGACTCTATCACCTTGGTGATGCACGTCAATTAAACCATTTTCATTGCAAAATTTGGAAATGTTAGTTCATACCTCATAAAACAGATTTGTTTACCTATCTATCCACCTACCTGCCTATTTACTTACCTACCTACTTCTCTTCCTACCTACCAATGTACTTACCTATCTATCCATTTATTCATGGATCCATTCACCCACCTGCCTATTCTTCTGCCTCTGCCTTTATCTAAAGGTCAGCTACCTGACAATCTCAACTCTCTAGTAGCCTGTGGGAAAGGCAAAACTCTTAAGCACGGTGAAGATAACTTTCAAATGCATTAAAACCTGGGCTCTGAATGGGAATACTTAACATCTGGAGGGGATCTCAAACACCATGCAGAACCTATGGACACTTTCTTGAATTAAACACAAGGCTAACAAGTTCTTTGTTTCCAAGATCAGAGCAGACTAAATGAGGAATGATGAAGAAATGGTAGTGAGAGGCTGACAGATACTCGAACTATCTGTCAGCAAAGAGGGGAGATGGAAGAACAATGAAAAGCAACCTGGAAATACAGAAAGCAGTTTTTGAGCATTGTTAAGGTAGGTGTAAATATCAGGACGGTTTTAAAGTGCTATACAGTAACGAATACAATTATCACTTTGGAATCATTAAGATGTCAAAAATAAGGTCAGTGCATTTAAGGAGACAAATTTATTGTAGCTGACATATATTGAATATCTACTTTGTAGCCAGGACTGTGCTAGGTGCTTTACATACATTATCTCTAATCCTCTCAACCCTCAAGGTTTTGGAAATAAGAAAAATGAGGCTTTGAGAATTTAAGCCACTTCTTTAGGTCACACCAATGCTAATAAATATATGAGCTAGGATTCAAACTTAGATTTCCCTGATTGAAAATTCTCTACTTACTATTCTATACTACCTGAGAGATGCCTTTTAAAGACTATTTAAGGTAAAAAACAAAACATAACAAATACAAAAATAAAGCAAAACAAAAAACAAAACAGTGACTAAAGTAATAGTTTGCTAATCAAGAAGCTAAATCAGTCATGTTCCACCTATAATTCCTCCAAAATATCATATACATGAATTACTAACCTTTATGAACTTTTGGGGGCCAAGGGGCACATTTCCTGCTTGACATGAACAATATTTAAAACAACAAAACTAGAATTATACAGTAGCCAAATAGGCTGCTTTGTGCACACTGAGTTACCCATATCTTGAGAACATGGTATCCATCTATAACTAGTTAATAATTTCCAGGGATTTTGGAGGTGTTATTTCTATATAGAAAAATAAATTGAGTCCTAAGAAACTGTTTTGGTTCTAAGAATTAGTGTCTCTAAAATCATATTTATTACAATATGCAGAACATCTAACAACTAATCAGTAGTGAAGAAAGGTCTGCTACTAGATGAATTGCTGTTCTTTAGAGTACAAAAATAGTGAGTCCAGCCCTCTTGCCAGTTGCATTCGCCTAGCAATTTTTTTGTGCCTTTAATTCTTTGATGTCAAATTGATCACGGCACGTTCAGTGCCTAATTACCAAATCTTCATCATCCCCAAATACTTCTGTGTTAATATTTATTAAAATCTTTTTTTTTCAAAGAGTCAAACCTCATCTACCATCTGAAATCTAATTTTCATGACATTTTGTAGATAGCGGTTATGAACTAATAATATACAGTGCTGTTTGAAATCATCATTCTTTATGCTATACTATAAAATTAATTTTTACTTTTGATTTTTAATATGTTTCTCTTATTCTATTCAAAGAACAGTGGGGTGCCCTCCTAGTGATAATTTTGACCAGTCATTGCAAATTGCTATTCAAAATGGACTCAGTAGTGTTTTACATGAATATTTCTATTAAATTTCCCATGATGTCACTTATGGATTAAAAAATAATTACTGTAGTTTAAAAACAGAGCTAAAGGAATATATAATCAAAGATATTATATATTACTCAAAACAGATGAAATAAACTTACATCAGCTCATGCAATTAAAAATGTCTATTAGGAGAGTTCTATTGATTAATACATTTAGCTATTATTCCAGAGCTAGATTGTCTATTAGACTCAGCAGGTAGTGTTAGGATCTATGGTACATTTAGGGGCACATGAAGGTGCCCCTAAAATCGAAAGGCTAAAATGAACTTTTAGGTGAAATAAAATGTTTTAATGAATAATATTAACATAGTCATCTTTTAGCAATGCAATCATAAAGTATATTTTTAATTTTTTTTCATATCGGGGATGGAATCCAGGAGCATTTTACCTCTGAGCTACACCCCCACCCATTTTTATTTTATTTTTTATTTTAAAACAGGATCTCACTATGTTGCAAATGGTCTCACTAAGTTGCTGAGGCTGGCTTCAAAACTGTGATATTCCTCTTGTCTCAGCCTTCCAAGTACTGGAATTATAGGTGTTGCCACCATGCCTGGTTTAATTTTAATTTTTTTATGGGAAAACTAGCCCCTGAAAGTGATGTACTTTTGTACATAGAAACCATGTAAGGCCATCCTGACATACTCATCCTACAAAGATCTACTGAGTTACCAGGGGCTGTGCCCAAACTCCATGTGTGGGGTGGTGGGCAGTGGGATGCAGTGGTAGTTAGATCGTGTGCAGAAGACCCAGCTCTTGTCCTCAAGGAACAACTCTAATGAGTAGAGAAAGTATGTGAACTGATCATTGCATTGTGATACACTCTGGCAAGCGATGGTGTAGATGGGGATGAGGGGCCAGGGAAGTTCTCAGGAAGAGGGGAATGGCTCTACCTTGTGCAAGTGGGTGGAGGGAAGGAGTCTCATGGGATAATGCTCACACTGAGTCTTGAGAAATGAAACAGACTACTAAGGAGCAATGGAAGAAACTGTGTTCCTGGCAAATGATGGCATATGCAAAGACCTCGCAGCATGATAGACCTTGGTATTTTCCAGATCCAGAAGGTGTAGCTAGTTCAGATGGATTCACAGAGTGTATTCAGGCACCCTGGGCATTGTAGAAAAGGTAGGCAGGGCCATAACAGGAAAGGGCCTACGTGCCTTCCTTTCTATTCCAAGAAGATTGCATTTTATGCCCTATGAGGTCTGCATTTCTTTCTTTCTTTTTTTTTTTTTTGCAGTACTGGGGATTGAACTCAGGGGCGTTCTACCTCCGAGCTATACCCCCAGCCCTATTTTTTATTCTTTATTTTGAAAGTGGGTCTCACTAAGTTGCGGAGGGCCTCACTAGGTAGCTGAGGGTGGCTGCGAACCCGGATCCTCCGGTCTCAGCCTCCCGAATGCTAGGATTACAAGCCTTCGCCACCACGCCCGGTTTAGGTCTGCATTTCTTAATCTTGACATTAAACACTTTTATTTTCTGGCCCCCACTGCAATGTCATTTCCCAAGATGCTCTACTAGTATGCTCTAATGACAAATTTCCTAGTGAATTTGCTTTCTCACTTCTTCTCTTCTATACCTGTTTCTGTGGAACCAGGCAACTCAACATTGTTGACTTCCTGACTAAAGTCACCTCTGCCCTAGACAGACACTCACATGATCTAAGCTGGTCAGGATGAGAAGGACCTTGGGATTTTTTTTAGACACTAACCTTCACTTTATGATAAAACTGAAGGCCAAAGGGATCAAGTAACTTGTGCACATTCTTACAATCAGTAAGAAGTGGAAGTACTTGGGAGGCCAAGGCAGGAGGATCACAGATCCAAGATCGCCTTAACAACAAAGCGATACTCTCAGCAACCTAGTAAGACCCTGTTTCAAAACAAGAAATAAAAAGGGTGTGGGGGTGTAATTTGGAGGTAGAGTGCCCCTGGGTTCAATTCCCAGTACCACACATGCAAACATGCACATGAGTAAATTTAACTGAGCGTGGTGGTACATGCCTGTAATCTCAGTACTAGGAAGGCTGAGACAGGAGGATCTCAGGTTTGAGGCCAGCCTCAGCAACTTAGCAAGACCCTGTTTCGAAATGAAAAATTTAAAAAGGGCTGGGGATATAGCCTGGAGGTAGAATTCCCTTGGCTTCAATCCCCAGTACCAAAGGGGGGAAAAAAAGGAGGAAGAGGAGGTGGAGGAGGAGGAGGAGAAGAAGAAGTCGGCAAAATGGAAAATTTGTTTTTCTGACTCATGGTGAAAATAGTTTAACAATCGTTGTCATAATTCATATTTGATGATTAATCATGGATGGTTTCAAGATAGCTGATGTTGTCTTCAACTATTTAAATGTCTCCATTTGATCTGTTTATACCTTGTATATTTTCACAATAGAATTTTATTACTGTGAAGGCTGGAATTTCCTCTTACAGTGATTTTCCACATGCTCTAAACCAGTGATTCAACATATCAGGAAGCCCTTCAATAGTTAATAACCTGATGTAGCTTCCTCTTTGTCATGAAATGATTTGCCTACATTATAGAGATTATGAAATTTATGACAAGACAGAAGAAGAAACAGCACCTATCTTCATTTACATCTCCAAAACACACAGGCTGTGTTAGGTCCTGTGCCCTTGATTCACTGAGAAATTGCTTTTCTGAAGTAAGAATACCCATGAGAGCATGAGGAAAGCAGGGAAGTGCAGGGGAAGAGCCAAGTCTAGGCTTGACTAGATCTCTGAGAGACTTAGGAACATAAATCACACCACAGAATTGTCCTGCCTGAGCAAGGGGGCCAGCCCTTAGCATCTCCTTGTCATTGTCTGTGGCCTGTCCCAGAGTTGGGGGATCAGTAGGTACGTGTAATCTCCTTAGGGAGGGGGGCTTTTGTCTGCTCAGGATAATTCTCTGGAGAAAGGGTCATCTGTGAGGTATTAGTAGCCAGCAATCACAGCAGCCTGGGGTGCTATTCTAGCTCAGCAAAGGAGATGTGGTCAGAGCTTGAACAGCATCTATTCCCATTTTCATCTGGATGAGGAAACAAAGCAAAGCAAAGCAAGCAAGCAAGCAAACAAACAAACAAACCAAAACCAAAGAGCTGGCCCCCCGGTTAGACTACATTTTCTCAAGTTTCCCCACAGAGCCCTATATAGCTTAGTGTCCACATTGACTCTTATCCTAATAAAAACAGACTTAATGTACAAACAAATTATTCATTTCTTCTAATGGCATGGTTTGCTATCTCAGAGGAATATAGTTATTGTTGAGAAAAAAAATGCCACAGATCATTGAATATGAGATCATTTCTAAGGTTTTGGAAAATAAATATCGCAGTTTCCTCTCCTTCCAAATAATCATGATTATTGAGGAAAGCACCAATCCCCAAAAAGTAAAACTCCCTTCCCCCTGAAAATAACCTACCAAATAATTTCTCCTCTAGATCACATCAAAAGAATGGAACCAAGGGCCCTATCAATGGAGATTGTTCTTCAAGTTCTAATCTGGCATACAGATGTCTGCTATGTGCATGCTCAGTTCTGAGGTCAGTGGGGTCTGACTCTAGCAGGTCCTCAGACGCTCTCCCTTTGGGCCTCAGAATTAAGTTTGCAAGCTCTGATTTTAGTTTGAGCCCAGAAATTAGGATTCCATCCAATCTCTGCTACTTTATATGGCCACGATTCTCGTTTCTATCATACTTACAAAAGAAAGTCCACATTGTATCGCCTTGGACACCTCCTCAGTTAACTCCAATAAGTGTGCACTGCCTCCCATTGAGTGCACAGCTCTGGGTATGAATTTGGACTCAGTAGTAACCAAAGCAGGCTGTGTGCCTCCAAAAGCTTCGCCTGCTCGATGGCTCCAGGCAGTAAGGAAATGCCTGGCCCCAGCATGTGGCTTCTTTCTCAGCAGTCATCTTTACCTGCTGCTTGGGGCTGGGTTATTATTTTTTTTTTTTAGCTTCTTTATTTGGTGTACCTCTCACAGTATGACATTTAGAATAATTCAGCATTCCATTGGAAAGATATGGCGGGGGGTTTGCACAGATATGCCAGTGCACCATGAAGTTAAGCTTGGATCCCGCTCCTCTGCTATTTCTGTGATTAGCCCCCAATCAGACCAGATGATAGGCAGTCTCTATGGCTCTACACAGAATGCTATGCATACAAATTTGGAGAAAATAATTAGTAATAATAATTTCTAAGAAAACTGAGGTCAAAACTTCCATAGTGTCTGCTTTTCCCTTGAATTTACACCTAATTACATTACATTTAAAATATGACAAACTCTTAATGCATTTGGCATAGAAAGAAAAACCAATTAACAAATGAACACTCAAAAATGTTTCTCTGAGAAACTGTTTTATCATGTCACCTCTGTAATTAAAATTCTTTAACCCTCAGATTATGCTTGAACTCATGAGAAGTTAAATAAGCAGCCAATATGTGCACATTTGCCCCAAACTTTCCCTAGCTTTCACTTCACTTGGCACATCTCTTAAATTAAAAAATAATAACAAGAAGAATCCTTTAAGGTGGGTGGATTTTCCCATGACCCATTACCAATTACTAGATAAATGAGTTCTAACTAGAATGTCCTAAGAGGAATGAAGAGAAGAGTCTTGGGTGACTCCAAATTTTCTAGTCTGGGAAGCTAGTAGAACAGGAGCAATATTAATGGGAGTTTGAGAAAGATAATTATTTTGATAGAAAGGTAACTTGAGTATAGTTTATGTGAAGTGACTTGGGATATCTAAGTGGAGATTCCATTTTTATTTTTATTTTTTTTTTTGTACTGGGTATTGAACCCAGGGACATTCTGCCTCTGAGCTATACTCCCATCCCCTTTTAGTTAGATGATGATGATTATGATTACTATTTTTAACTTTTGATTCAGGGTCCCACTGGGTTGCTGAGGGTCTCACTAAATTGCCGCAGCTGACCTTGAATCTGTGATCTTCCTTGTCTCAGCCTCACAAGTACTGGGAATAGAGGTGTGTGTCACCATGCCTGGCTTAGAGATTTCATTTGGAACTATGAGAAATGAGATAGAATGAAAAATTCGGGAGTAATTTTTATCTCTTACACATACAGATATCCCCTAAATGTTACAGATTTATTATATCCCTTCCACCTGCATTTAAGAGGAAGAGTGTGCCAGGAACAAGAGATGCCAACACAAGCTTGACCTATGGACCACACAACGCAACTACCCTGTCAAGACATCCTTGAAAGGGGACAGCAGCAGGAGAGCGCGGCAAGTCCCACTCTATATGTTAATACTTTTAATAGATTTGTCCTGATGAGAATTCAGGAGTTAGAAATTGGCCAATTTTCATTCCCATTCAACTGATAAGGAGTGGTCAGTGAGACACTTAAAGCCCTAGGAGATTATGGGTTTTGGCTTCTCGGCCCACATGACTAAAAGAGGCCACAATTTCTGATAATTTCTCCTCCCAGAGAGGAGAGAAAGAGAATGGCAAAACTGTTCGTCTGGTCCTAATTCCGAACCATGAGGGGAAATTGGTTGATGAAGTAGGGGTGATTGAATCCTGGGGAGAAAAGCGTCCACACCATGTCATCTTAAAGTGACAGCTGAGAGTGAGGAGGTTGGACTGAGGCAGAGATGTCCACTGGAGCTCAGGAAGGCTGGCATTTGAAAAGGAGAGGAGACTAGGGAGGCATAATTTCACAGCAAAATTCTGAAAGGAAAGAGAGTCCAAGAGAACTGGAAAAAATTCAAAACTCGGATTCTAACAAATGCAGTTTCAAATGATCTTAGAGAGTAACAGAACAGCAGCTTATGGATACTAAGGATAAACCAGAGAACAGAAAACTAGAAAGCTCAGATTTTAAAAGGACATGTACAACCTTTTCATAAAAGAGGCATAGTTTATCCAAGTAAATCAACTCCTTTTTTTTTTTTTTTTTCTCTAGGGTACTAAGATTTCTTTTGTTAGATTGAAACTTCCAAATCCTTTGTTCTACTTCTGTTAGTTTATAGGGGAGGTTCAGGCTGAGGCTCAAAGGTGCTAAATGCCTGGTCAAAATGGTCTAGAAACACAAACATGGCCGCAGCTGAGTTTTTCTAATCCTTGGTGCAGGCCTCTCTCCTCCACATCAGGATTTTCTAAATAATGGTCTGAGTTCCTGAGGGGACCCTTGTAGCACCCCACTTCCCATCACCAACAGCCCCACTTTCATCTAAAGAGTTTTTTCTGTTTTATAAATATGGTGACACCCCATGATTTAATTTTTAAGATGAGTTCTGCTAAAATATTTGAAAACCTGCCCCATCCCATACTATTTCATTGAGTATCTTTCCAAATTTAACTCTGAGAATATTAAACCGTATTGTGTGTGAGTTCAATGAAAATGATTAGGATGGAGACTCAAATAAATTAGCATTTAAAAATGTATTATTCCCAAAAATCAGCTAGGACATATAAACAAAGAGGAGAGAGGGATCCCAGAGCTACAAGAACCTTCAGGAAGCCTAGAGCTAGGAATTGACTGAAGTTTCTAAAAATGTCAGTGAAAATACATTTTTAAAATTACATGTAGAAGGTGGTGCTCAAGGACGAATGCTTTGTCCATTTTTTTTTTAGTTCAGTTTTGATTACTGGAATTAATTGTCTCTGGATCTTTACCATATATCCATGTCCAATTATAATTTTAAAAATATTTTAAGCACTATTTACCAAAAACCTAATGAATTACAATCTGACAATCATTTAGCCAAATGCTTTTGGAAAATAGGACTCAACTTTCTATGTCCACGGTTGACCAGTTGACTATAGAATTTATAAAGCTTTGCATATTCACTTTGGCATTCCAATTTCTCTCCTTTGCCTTCCTTTACTTTTCTCCAGACCTTCATCCTAGGTGCTTGGCTAATGGAGCTGACAGAGACTTCTTGGAGTTTTGGCTGTCGAGGCTTGCTAATGGTGAGCCACAGCCTGTTTGATTTTTCTTTGGTTCCTGCTGCAGAGAACTCTCCCAGGGCGCTTTATGACCTGCCTGTTCTTGCTTTCTGCTGAATCCGCTTGTGCAGAGGTTGGCTCGTGTCAAGTCCTCGTGTTACCTGGCTGCCTCCAAATCTTCTGGCTCAGCACCTCTTGGACCTGCTCATGTTTATTTAGAAAATAACTTAGGATAGACCAAAGGAAAAAAAATTGTTTTCTGCTACGCATGCAAGAGGACTCTTCACAGGGGTGATAGCTGGTCTTTGCTCAGGTCAGAAGGAGTCTTGCCTCAGCAAGGGGCATGAGAACTAGGGCTTTCTGTTTCAGTTCAATTTTTAAACGAGTTTTGCTAAAATATTGGAAAATTTGCACCACCCCAGGCTATTTCATTGGGTATGATTCCAAAATTAACCCTAAGAATGCTGAACCATTTAATACTGAATACTGAAGATTGTCATTCTGCCACTTAATTGTCACAACTGCTGCTTAATGTATTCAGAGGTTTGCCCTGTATGGAATGCAGGAGAGCATTAGCTGAAGTCCCTGGTGTTTTTCCTGCCTTCATACATTTTACTCCCCAGCTCTGATTCTCTCCACGGTTTTATGCATGTGAATCCCAGTGTTTTCCCCTGAAATGTTTAATTTATGTAGCTCATGACCCTAACCTCTATCCGCAGCCTCATCACCCCATGCTTTGACCACACTGAATTAATAACTGAGTGCTAAACTTACTAGACCTTTGCATAAATGTACATCCTGAGGGCTTTCCCTCTTCTTTCAAATACCCTTGACCTTTCTTTGCCAGGTGGACTTCTATAGTACTGCCAAAAGCCTATTCAAATGTTTCTTCTTTGCAAAGCCTCACTGAGTCTCTTGGGCAGCACTCATATGGGCTTTGGTCTATCATAATGCTGGATACATTTCTTTGGTTTGTTTATTCATTCACTGCTACAGGGTGTTTTATTAATCACCTACTATGTAAGGGAGGTGATTATGGATCATGCACTATTAGTCACCTTCATTGTAGGCACTGGCAAATAAAGCGGCTATGGTCTCCAACAGCAGAGATTAGAAGGACAAGATGATTTTACAAAGTATCAATCATTAAATTAGGGTGAAGAAGTACATCACACATGGGGAAAAAAAGCAGAGAAGTAATGTAGTTTGGATCACTGAGAAGGCATCACTTAGGACAAAGGTTTAAGCTAAGAGCCTGAGCCCTTTGTTAAGGCAGGGACAGTGTGTATGCCCACGTATCCCGTGCATAGTGCCGAATACTCACTTCATAAAAGCTCACGGAGTAAGTGGGTGGCCAGGTGTACTGGACTCTGCTGGTGGTATTGAGAACCTCATTAGAATTTAATTTTAATTTCTGAAAACTTGTCATAATGACGTATGAGTTCTATAATATAGGGGTAAAATTGTGTGTGCGTATTCAGGAAGAACATAATATGAGTGCACATACAGAGCACATGATCTTAAAAATCTTTTTGACTGTCCTCAAAAGTAAAGCAGGTTGTCCAGCTCCAGGCTAGTTCAAAGACTCTGGTCATGAAATCTACTGGAGGCTTCTGGTGGATATTCTGCAAACCCCAGACCCTCTGTCACCACAGAGGGCTCTGTCCCCAGCTTCTAGGAGGGATGGTGGTTGAAGACCTCTGGTGTCAGCCCTCTCTGTGACTCTGTTAAGAGTCCTCCTCTGAAGCATGCTGTCTCCCTTGAGGTCACAGTTTCTTCCAATCTATGGGCAAAGGGGTAGGTTAAAGACTGCATTCCTTCCTCCAACTCAGTGCAACTCTGAAGGACCATCTGAGGCCCACGACTCCCCTAATCCTCTTCCTCCACTTCCACTCCAGGCCATATTCTGACAATATTCCTTCATAAACTTCTTCTGCACTAGACTAACCCAGAGTTGGTTTCCCAGAGAATCTGACTTGGAAGAGTTTCCAAGGGGCCCAATAAATATCATCCTCTTTCCTGAATGCATTCTCAGCATACTGCAAAGTAAGACAAAAGAATTAAAGAGAGAGTGCTCTGGTGTGAATGTGGTTTATACCACAGGGCTCATTTGTTGTAATCTTGGTGCCCAAAATAGTGATGGTAAGAAGTGGTGGGACCTTTAAGAGGTGGAGTCTAGTGGGAGGGCATTGAAGGCATTGTGCTTGGAAGGATCAAGTTGTTCTTGGGCACCTCAGTTAATTCCCATGAGAGTGAGATGCTGTAAAAGAACATGATTGGGCTTTCTCCATTCACTCTGACTTCCTTTCTTGTCAGCTGATCTGTCCCTCTTTCACACACACACTTCTGCCATTATGATGTCACTGACCATGATGTGACACAGCCAAGGGGGCATTTGTCAGAGGCCAAATTTGTGATACTGGATGATCTTGGACTTTAACCTGTAAAACTGTGAACTAAATACATCACCTTTCCTCTAAAATATTACCTGCTTCATGTGCTTTGTTATAGCAGTGGATAACTGACTAATATAGATAAGAAAGTGAACTGATAAAGCTAATATTGAAAATGTGGCACATATCTGTAGGCAGCTCTGTCTCATCCTGAACAATAAAATTGTATGCACTTATCCCCCTAACAACAAGACAGTGGGCAAGACTGACCCCACCAAAGCAAGCTAGCACCAGAAAGCCACAGCAAAGAGGGAAAGAGAGAGGTGAGGTAGGTCTGGATCCTGCAGCTTATTCACACATTAGAGATCTCTCAGGGTGAGGGTCAGGGACTGGGAGACGGATGAGGATGGTGAATATTATGTGTTAGGCTGTGCAGCCATTTTTGAGCTGGAGAGTAGCTGGAGGAGCTAAATCAATGGGCGCTTGGCCTTGGAGAGTGTACCTGTCCCTGGCCCCCTCCTCTCTTGCTCTTGGCTTCCTGACTCCTAAGCTCTGAGGTCCTGACACTGCAGTTTCTGCTGGCTGATCATGGACTGACCTCTGAAACCATGAACCAAATAAACCTTTCCTCTTTTAGGTTGTATTTGTCAGGTGTTTTGGTCACAGTGACTGAAAAGCTAACTGAAACAGTGACCCTTGGAGGAACCCCAGAAGCAGGCAGCAGCTCCCTACTCCTCTCCACTCAGAGCATAACCAGAGAGCCGATCTCTGGTTGTGGGAGCAGGAGAGGCTAGAGAGCTCTCACCGGGAAGGCTCTCTCTGTAGGGTAGCTGACGTGCTTTACACATTTGCTTCTGTTGTTGTTGCATTGAAAGGAAATGGTGAAATTACCTACTGTCCTTTCAGGAATGGAAAGCACAAAAACAAAGAGAATTTTCAGTACCTATGTCCAATGCTCCGGGATGAACTGGACTGCTCCTGTCCATAGATACTATTTTGAATGTAGAACTGACACACACACACACACACACACACACACACACACACACACACACACACACACAGTCATACAACATATATATGGAAAAGTGAAAGAAATGAGACACTAACTTCTATTTTTCTATTTTTTTCCTCCTAGATTTAGGTTTACTATATAAACAACCATATTAAAGAAAATTTTAAGACAAAGCAATTCTGTGTTGTCACAATTTTATTACTGCAACATGTTTCATGTTTCCACCAGGTATGGTCTATAAATATCAGTATTTATGCATACATACAAATTTGGGTTACAGATTTTGTTTTTCTGGTCTTTTGTAATGCTCACTTTTTTATGCTGCATTGGTATCCCCTCTCATTGATTTACTACAATTTACTTAACTATTCCTGTCCTATTGGTATTTAGAATGTTTCTAAATGCTGTAATGATAGATGTACCTGCTTTTAAAATTAGTAGACATAAAATGCAACAAATAATTTTTAGAGCTACCTAGTTTACAAGTGGGTCCAGTTAAAGTGTACAGGTCATAAATACATCTGAAATCCTAGAGTAGTGGAGTTTTTTTGCTGCAACTGGAGGATGGTCAAGGCCTGGTGTTTGTGTTTAAGGTCATATTTAGATTCCTCTACTGTGATTGCTGATGAGGATGTGAACGCCTCCATGTCAGTGACTGTATCCAGTAACTTAGTGTCTGGAAAGCTTGCCCTGTTGATCACAGAGTAGGCATTTAAGAACTTGCCCTGTAATCCCAGTACTTGGAGTAGGGCTAAGACAAGAAGATTTCAAATTCAAGGCTAACCTCAGCAACTTAGCAAGACCTTCTTCCAAAATAAAGAACACAAAGGGCTGGGTGTGTAGCTTGGAGGTAGAATACCCCCTGGGTTCAATCTCCAGTGCGAGAGAGAGAGAGAGAGAGAGAGAGAGAGAGAGAGAGAGAGAGAGAGAGAGAGAGAGAGA
>PVLC010009569.1:0-40244 GCA_004027655.1 Graphiurus murinus | reverse complement strand
GAAACAAGGCCCCCAGTTGGGGTCAGTGTCTCAGAAAGTAGAGCTGTTGCCACAGCCCCTGATCTTTCATCAGGTCCATATACTCCTCACGATGTATCTTAGAGAAGCTGAGTATTCTTTAGTTTTTTCTAGATGAACCTATAAGTAAGTTCCATAGTATGGGGCAAGCTTTATTCTCCCTGGTTGTGTTCCTGGGAGCAAGTCCAACTTGTTGGCCAAAGCAGGCCTTTTCTTTTCTTCACTAAAACTTTGGTTTAATATTTAAAATGCATGCACCCAGTCTACTTTATGGAATAATGAAATTCAGAGGCAGTATGCACTCTGCTACCTATCTGTTTCTAAGTTTTTTCCCAAATAAATCCTGTTATGTCTGTATTGTGTGGCAAAATGGACCCTTTATATAACTTAGAGATAGAAATAAAGTCATAGAAGAGAAATAGTTAAATAAGTGTTAGAGTAGCACAGACAAGTCAAATGCAGAGATGCAGAGACCAAAAAAAAAAAAAAAAAAAAAAAAAAAAAAAAAAAAAAAAAAAAAAAAAAAAAAAAAAAAAAAAAAAAAAAAAAAAAAAAGAAAAAGAAAAAGAAAATCAACAACACAAGTGCAGAAAAATATATATGGAATCTAAAATCAGTGCAGTCAATTTACACTAACTGGTATCAAGACTTAGTGTATGATGTCCACGTGAGGGTAGACAAATAAGCTGCCTAAATTGAATTTTGAAATTCTAAAAGCATATCTATGCATATATGGTCAAATAATCTATGATAGGGGCACCATTGCAGTTCAGTGGGTGGAAGGATGGTCTTTTCAGTAAAAGGTGCAATTGGATGTCAGTATGGAAACAAGTTGATTTGAGACAGGAAGACCTGAATATGAAAGAAAACCAATGATATTTCTAGAAGAAAACGTAGGAGCATCTCACAACCTTGGGATAGACAATGATCTCTAAAGGGACCACAAAACATACCAGTAATGAAACCGAAAGACTGACAAATTGGACATTAGTTAAACTGAAGACTTTTGTTAACTGAAGAGCATTTATTAGAGAGTAAAAATGGAGAGCCACAAAGAGAAGAAATTAGAGGTACAAATACTCAACTAGAAGTTGTACACATGATATACCATAAACTCCTACAAATTCAGTTACAAAAAGGACAGGCAACTCAGTAAAGGGATGAGCAAAGGACTTGAGTAAGTACTTCACAAAAGAGATTATCAGAAAGGCCAACAGGGCCAGGAGAAGAGTGGCAAAATTACCTGAAAAATGCAAATTGAAGCCACAGTGACATGGCACCACATACCACAACTGCTGCACTTAAACAGACCAGCAATGCCAAGTGTTGACAAGGATGCAGAACAACTGAAATACTTGTACTTCTCATGGGACTATAAATTTGTACAGCCACATAGAAAAATTGTTTGGCAATAGGTGTTGTAGCTAAATATACTACTTTCTTATGATTCGACTATTCTATTCCTAGTTACATACCCAAAGGCATGTACTATAACGTCCGTAGCAGCTCTATTTATTAAAAACAACTCAAAACCAGGAAAAAACCCTAAGTCCATCAACAACTGAATGGATAAAGACATTGTAATATGTTCCTATTATAGAAACTATGTAGAAATTAAAATATGCACGGTTACCTGTAGTAATGTGGATAAATAACACAGATAAAATGCTGAGTAAACAAAAATCAGATTTAAAAGAATACATATAGCATGTCATGTACATGAAGTTCAAAAACAAGTACAAGTAACTTGTGACAGAAAATAAATCAGAATCGTGATTATCTTGGGGGGGGAGGAGAGAGAGAATGTGTGTGTGTGTGTGTGTGTGTGTGTGTGTGTGTGTGTGTGTTTTACTGGGGATTAAGTTTAGGGGCATTTTAATTATGAGCTACACCTCCAGTCCATTTTAAATGTTTAAATTTGAAACCAGGGCTTGCAAGTTTGCTGAGAGTCTTGCTAAGTTGCTGAGGTTGTTAATGAACCTGCCATTCTCCTGTCTCAGCCCCTGCCAAGTACACACACAGGTGTCTGTCACCATTTCTCATTTATGGGTAGAACAACGACTGGGAAAGGGCATGAAGGAAGCTTTGGTGATCCTGGCAATGTCCTGTATCTTGATCTTGGGTGGTGATTACATATGTAGATATCAAAACTTATTAACCTATGACTTAAGATTTTTGCATGTACTGCATATACATTATACCTCAATAACAACAAAAAATGTTGGATTTTTGTTAACCTTGCATTATAAATTTTCACTGTTTCACAATACCAAGGATCAAAAATTGCCTGTCATATCCCAACCCTCATTTAAAGATCTCTCTTCAGTCCACAGCAGCTGCGGGAGTGCTCAGGTGCAGTTGCATCTGATTCAAGGAAAGCCAAGTTGTGTCTGGGCCAAGAACTTGATTGTGCCTATAGTGAAAGAATAATCCAGACCAGATCACTCACACTGGCAAGATTCCCAGTAAGACCAGAGGATGGAACATTGTCGGATACATAATTTTACTTAATGTCTGACCTGTACTTAAATGTTTGGAGCCTTTCTTCCCTCCATCTTTAGAATTGTGAGGTTTTCTCACCTCTGCTAGATCATTGCTACACCCAGCTCCAGCCCCAAGTTGCCACAATCAATCTATAGCTCCAATGATGAATTATTCAATGGATTTCTCTCACACTGTCTTTCTTCCACCTTCCATCTATACTACTAATGTTGTATTCTCCTCTCTTAACATTGTTTAACCATCTGTTAACCCAGCCTTCCGCCCAAGGGGGTTAGTAGGGAGGAATGATTTGAAGGCTCTGCTGAAGTGCTTTACAGTTGGGAATAGTCCATTAATTGTTGATTTTGTTTGTATTCAGCATTCTGCATCTATCTGTGGTTTTAATTGATGTGAGCATGCCCAGGGGCTTGCGCTGGACCCAGCTGTATAAATCAAATAAATAAATAAATAAATAAACAAATAAATAAATGAAGTACATCTCCCCTGGAACAAACAGATAACACAGCTCTTTCTCAATCTTGTTTTTTTTTTTTTTTTTTTTTTCATCAGTGCTTGTAACTGTGCCCTGAGGTGTGAATGTAAGGGATGTATCTAAAGTTTAAAGGAATAAATAAGCATCCATAGCCTACAATGCAATTGCATAACTATCTACACCTATTTGTTATATGGTAGAAGCTACCATGGAGGGATTTACAATATTGTTCATTCTTCTGTTTCAGACTGGTCTGGGATTGCCATGGTCTCTGATAGTATCTTTCCAAAGAAAAACAAAAGGAAAACAAAACAAACAAGTAAAGGAAAATGAGATCAGTGGAGTAGTACTCTCCAGGGGCCATAGGAAAGTCTGAAGAACTGGTTTTCTTGCAGGGTAAGGGGGTTGAGGGCAAAATCTACATCAGGTCAGGTGTGGGCTGTGGCACAGGTACAGAACCAGAGAGCAGAATAGGAGTGAGCCTGGTACTGCTTCCTCTGAACAAAGGCTGGCAATGAGCTTTTGTGCTTCTTGCCCTTGTGTCTGAGCAACATGTCCAGGTAGCAGCTGTTCCCTGGGCTTGTGACCCAGGATGAGAAGAAAAGTGGAGCCAAACAAACCTGATCTGGAGCTGAGCCACAGCTGAGCCACCACTGACCCTCTGACCTGGAGCCAGAGTTCAAGGTTGGTTGTTGTAAGGCCCCAGGATTAGGGTTGTACTCTAATGCAGCTTAAACCACCTAATGCAGAGACCACTGCTTCTGCAACTTCCAGAGAGTGTCATAAAATCTCAAGCATCTTGCTGATGGGGGCTGGTTTCCTGTATTTCCACCATCCATCTCTTCCTGGGGTGGTCCCCCCTCCTGACTCCAATGTTGGGAGATGAGCTAAGATTCAGAGGAAGGTTCTGACTGTTGGATCATTTCCCCTTAATCTGACTGCCATATGTTGGGAAGGCAATTACCTTAATGTAAAGAACCTGGGCTTTGAAGTCAGCTAGACATGAGTCTGCAACATGACTCTGCCACATACTAGCTGCATGACCTTGGGCTTTGAACTGCAATCTCCATATCTCATAGAGTAGAAATTATACCACATACTTTCTAGGATTAAATGAGATGGTATCTATGCCTGATACAAAATAAGGGCTCACGAAATGGTTATTTCCCTTCAACACTTGAGTCCATAATCTAACCCATCTTCTATGGAAAAAAATGTTTCAAAAGTTTGGGTGTTCTTTTCAGCCATTTTCCTTGTGCAGTTGGTTTTCTTGTGCCTTAGTTAATTATCTAGACTAAGTTTGTTCTGGCTAGATGTGGCTCACTTGGCCAGCCAATGGCTAGCTTTTCAGATTCTAATTCTGCCACCTAATATATTTACTATGATTCTCAGCTTTGCATCAAGCACAACGTTGATCAGTATGTTATCCATTTCCTCATCCTAATTGTTAATAAATACACTGCAGGTGTTTCATTAGACAGGCTGGTGGAGTCCTTTGGAGTTGTGAGCTCACACGTGTTCACACAAACTCAGATGTTCAAAGAATATGAAATTCCTTTATTTGCAATAAAAGATTTAAACTTCTTCAAGAGCTGCCCACCCTGTGTATTGCAGGTAAAAATAAATTAATTCTAAACTGTATGACATCTGTTTTTGCCAGTTTCACTGTGTTTAAAGGGGGTGAATGCTCAGGCTTTTGGCATTGCTTTCTCCCCTGCTCTTTTGTAGTAAAATCTGGGCAGCTTATGTGACCTTGTGGAATTAGGTTGGGGCAGCTGGCGTTTGACCCTGCTAAACTTAGCTGGTCCTTGAGCTGGTCTCCACTGTGGCCATTCCAGTCACACCCTCTGCTACTGTCCAGGCTGAAGTTTATGGCAGATATAACTCCATGTTTGTTCCCCTGCATAGTGAAGACTCTCAGTGAGCTCAGCCATCTTGCTTGTCAACCTAGACACACTTGCTCCATGCTGGCCCTGTGGATCCTCGAAGGACTGGCCTTGACTTCCACTGGGCCTCTGCTCAGCTTTGGAGGCCCAGTCTGTATCCCTTGGCCACAGGCTCCCTGTGGATCTCTTGTTCAATCCCCAGCCAAGTTCTAGATCTTCCATCAGGGAGGCTGAGAAGCTTCCGATTAGGAGCACAACAGATGATGGTGGTGTACACTTGTAATACCTGTATTTGGGAAGCTAGGACTCCTGGAGGATCACAGGTTTGAGGCTGGCCTTGGCAATGTTGTGAGATCCTAAGCAACTTAATGAGACCCTGTTAATGATGAAAAAATAAAAAGGGCCAGGAGTATAGCTTAGAGAGAGAATGCCCCTATATTAAATCTTCATTCAATTCTCAGTACCAAAGAGCAGGGACTTTGAAGCTGGTCACTGCCTGGGTTCAGTGACCAACTTTCCTGTCTACCAGCTAAATGACTTCAGACAAAGTACTTAATAACCGTGCCTCCATTTGCTCATCTGTAAAATGAGGTTAATAATTAAACCTACATTCAAGGTAGGATTCTTGTGAGGATATGGATTAATACATGCAAAGTGCTTAGAAATGTATTTGGTAAGCGCTGGCTACATGCTTGGCAAGATATTAGCTGGTGGAAAACTAGAAAATTAGGTGTGGCAAGTTCTTTAACCTCTCCTGTTTTAGTTCTCCAACCTGTAAAACAGAGATTATGAAAACTCATTCATAGGTTTCTTGTGAAAATTAAATGGCTGATATATAAAGGAATTAGAACACCCTTTGGTACAAAACAAGTACTCACAGTTGTCATTTTGTTGCTTCAAGCCCACAGAGGAAACTGGAGCAGACTCAAGTGCCAACTGGCATTCATGGTCTGTCTCCCTTCTCTGCAGCTGTCTAGGACGGTCCCTGAGAATGAGACCAAAGCCCTATCTTCAGCCTGTCCCTCCATCTACTGTCATGTGGCTTCCCTCCTAGACATCAGCCTGCAGCCACACTTTCCCCACAATCACCTTTGGTTCTTTGGCTCCCATTTTCCTTTCTACAGTGGACAGATGTGACAAACTCTCCTACTGTCTCTCTTTCTGAAACTCTATTACCAATGGCTCAGGCCTGACTCAGTTTATTTGCTAATGGAAACTTAATAAAATTATAATTCCTCTATCTATCCACATAAATTTGATTCTCAAGTCTATTTCCAGCCTGTCAACTCAAAACAGAAGTCAGCTTTGAAATGATACAGAATAATGACCCTCAAGTGGATAAACACCGTTAATTCAATGAGAGGAATTTACAAGACAATAGGATATATGGGAGACAAAAATATGTATTATGAAAGTATTTTTAAAACTGTCCCTGTATAGCTGATAATGATGTCATTTAAGAATCCCTTTTGAGACCTTATTTCTACCTCTTGCTGGATCTTTGCTTGGGAAATGTGCCCTAGAGTGGCTGACCAAGGTAAAGAATGAATTTCGTAATGACAAAACAAGTAAGAATCCGGATTTATCTCCTGCTTCCATGATCTTAAAGAAAAGCATGGGGATTAATAAGTGTGTCAAGCACTATCAGGGGTTCCCACATGTTCAGTCACCTCAAGAACACTCACTTAAGCCGGGTGTGGTGGCGCACGCTTGTAATCCCAGCATTCGGGAAGCTGAGACCGGAGGATCCGGGTTCGAGGCCAGCCTCAGCTATCTAGTGAGGCACTTCGTAACTTAGTGAGACCCTGTTTCAAAAAAAAAAAAAAAAATAGGACTTGGGGTATAGCTCGGAGGTAGAATGCCCCTGAGTTCAATCCCTAGTACCGCAAAAAAAAAAAAAAAAAAAAAGAAGAACACTCCCTCAGCTTCTTACACCCAGTTTGTAAGGTCCTAGGGATGTAGTGGTGAAAGGGCATGTTTTTCCACTGTTAGCTATATGTGGTGGGTATTATTTTCTTTATTTATAGAATGAAGAAATGAAAGTTTCAGAGAAGTTAAGCAATTTAATCATGTGGAGTCGCAAGCAGCAGATCCAGGGATCTAATTCCAAAGTCCATGCTCTGTCCGTGTTGGTGGGACAGTCACCTGGACTACTAAAGCAGATTGACAGATTCTAGGGAATTGTGTTCTGGAATCTACTGAAATGCTAAAAAAATAAAAATAAAAGTGAATCTGAAATTTCATGCAAATTTATGCTGGTGTGTTCATATGCACTTTTTTTTTTTTTTTTTTTTTTTTCCTGGAGAGAGACTCTATAGCTTTCCTCAGATTCTCATGAAAGCTCTGTCAATGAGCTGGGCATGGTGGCGCATGCTTGTAATCCCAGCACTTGGGAGGCTGAGACCGGAGGATCCGGGTTCGAGCCAGCCTCAGCTACTTAGTGAGGCTCTGCAACTTAGTGAGACCCTGTTTCAAAATAAAGAGTAAAAAATAGGACTGGGGGTGTATCTTGGAGGTAGAATGCTCCTGGTTCAATCCCCAGTACTACAAAGAAAAAAAGAAAGAAAGGAAAGAAAGAAAAGAAGAAAGAAAGAAAGAAAGTTCTGTCAATGAAAAGCTGTTTTTTCCTTGAGTGCTTGTGGACAACTCCTTGACTTTACCATTGCTCTACATATTTGTTTTCTCCAGCCTACTGGAGGTGGGAGCATAATTATAAGCAGAGTAGGTTGTTGGGAAATAGTGGAGAGAGGACAATGGTAGGGAGCAAGTGGCTCCAGAAATTGACACTCAAACTAAATCCTGTCTTTTTTATAGTGGACCTCCAACCATTCAAAAGGCAGCACCACCTCTTATTTCACACATGCCACCTGCTTGGATGTGGTTCCAAATGCTCACTGTAGCCTGGGCTCCTATATATAAAGCGAGCATGTAGGACTGATTTGCTGATAGCGAAAAGAACAACAGTGTAATTGGCTTTGTGTCCTATCAGGCTGGCTCTGCCCCACATCCTAGTGACTTTCTGATATACATGGATGAGACTAGCTGGAAATAAGAATGAGGCCATGTCTGGGGCAAAACACCAGGCACAGTGAGCTGCTGGTCCTCCTTACATTGCCAGGAAGGAGTACCTCCACAGCGTCTGAAAGTGATTGGCCATACTCTGTGAAATATTATTCTATCTGTGGAATGGGCATCGGGGGTAATCAGGGAAGAAGAAGTAACAATATCTGCTACTCAGAGGTGGGGAGGCCATGTCTGTAAACTTGGGAAGAGAAAACCAGGGTTGGTTATACATTCTGAGGTCTTCTAGACGTATTTCACAGTGACTTGCTTATTATTGTTGTTATTCCCATGTCTCTTCCTAGTCTTTCTTTCTCCACCATAGGCCCAAGTATTTGAGGATAATCCCCATATATTTCAGACTGACTTATGACATTGTCATTCTTTAAAGTAGCATATCAGTTAAGTGCTGAGTATCTTAGGTTGGGTGGGTAACTTTTAAAAACAATATTATTGTAGTTTTAAGTACCTCTAAATATAGAGAATAACAACAACAAAGCCTTCAGCTCTTTTATTCTTGGAAATATGATTTAACCAAGCCAATGTTTATCATAGCATAAGATAGAGAAACAATTAGAGGTGTCACATATATTTGCATTTTTGATAACATTTGCAATGTAAATGACAGAATAATGGAAGACTTTGGGAGGAACGTTTGTTCCTGTCTGTGCTCCATGTACTTCTTTCCACAGAGGACACTAATTAGGAAAGCATCTCCAAAACAGAATAGATAATAGAGGTGAGAATGTTATTTTAATTTTGGATTTAAGCATTCCTTGTTTAGTGAATAAGGTAGGAAAGCATAGAATAAATGTCACTCAAATGACAGGTATGAAATGATTTTAATGTGCATGCGTATTTGTCCGGCACATGAAGGGCAGTGTCTTTGGAGGTGTATTCATGTTCTCGGTGTGCATGGCTGGTTTGCATGTGTCTTTGCGTGCATGTCTGTGGCTGTCCATGTGGTAGTGAGTACCCCTTGAAGAATGTCTGGATGAAATTTTTCTAGGATATCTGTATGTATCTACAGTGGTAGCCATTTTATGTGTGTATTTATTTTCTATGGGTGTGTGAGTGGGTGTTTATTGGGATCGAGGAGTTAAAATCATAATCTCTTCTAATTAGAAAGGGCTTTTCAGGTCATTGATTATAACTTCCTAAAATCACAATCTCTTGTCAGATGGGAGAATGAAAGACTAAGCTAGAATAACAATGAAAAGGTGAGAGCTAGTCAGTGAATGGGGTATTTGAATAGCACTATGTATCAGACATAATTCTGAAAAAGGAAGATGCGATAGTAAATGAAGCAGTCCCAGTCCTCAGGAAGGCTAACAGAACAGGCAAGAAGAAAGTCATTCAACCAAAAAATCAATGACTTAGCAGGGTGTGGTGGTGCAGGATTATAATTTGGGAGGCCGAGACAGGAGGATCTCAGGTTCAAGGCTAGCCTGCTGTAACTTAGCGAGACACTGTTTCAAGTAAAAAATAAATTAAAGCTAGGGTGTAGCTTAGAGGGAGAATGCCTTTGAGTTCAATTCTCATGACTTAATTATGTGTCTTAAGTATCGTGGAGAAAAAGTGTAATATTCTAAGGAAGCATCTAACAGGAGACTCAGAGTTGATGGTAGGATCAGGGAAGGCTTGCAAGAGGAAGTGAAGTTTAAACAGAAAGTGGCATTCATTGCTGCCTCTCACAGAACAACAGTGATCAATACCACCCTCCCACACTTCACATGAGAGTGGGGCTCTGCCCCCACCTGTTCCCACCTCGAGTAGGGATGGTGATTAATGCCTCTGCCCTGCCATAGAGCCGGTTTCAGTGCTGGCAGCACTGTGCCATGTTAACTGCACAAATATCTTCTGTTCTGCATATCCTTCATGTTCTACTTGCTTGTATAATCTAAATGAAGAGCTTGTGTGTCTTAGGGTAAGCCAACTGCTGAAACTAACAATGTTCAAACTAGCTTATTTTTGTGTAACAATAAAAAATGGGTATTCCTGGTGTGGCACTCTCCTAGGCTGATGCTTTTTGAGTAGTGACTCAGGCCCCTTCCATCTGGAGCCTGTACTATTCTGCAGGACCTCAGAATTCTCCCTATCCCTGCATAAAGAAAGAGAATGCAGGGCCACCTATTAGAGGCTTCATGAACTGGGCCTTGAAGTGGAGCACACCACTGCTGCTCACATGTCCTTGGCTGGAATTCAGGCATGTGCCCTTTCTAACTTCAGGGAAGAGTGGGAAATACAGAGTCGCTGTCTGCTCCAGAGCAAGAAAGAATGCATTCTGGAGAATACTTGGCAGTCTCCACGAAACTGTGGCTGTCTCTTTGCAATGCCCAAAGGAGATCATAGAGCACTATCTTACGTTTGAAACAGGGAGCTGGCTGCTTAGCAGGGGAATTGGATGACACAGGAAATTGAAGATGGATAAAATAACTTTTGATGCACTAAGATATCAAATGAATGAACTAATTGCTATGACAGTACAGATGTTGTTTAACTTTGAGAGAACTTATTCTGTCCTATACCTTATAAACACTGAAATCTTTGAGAAGGAAAACCTTGCAACCATTTGTATTTCAAAACTGAGAAATAACTATGAACCTGACGGAGAAAAAAATCCACTATGAATAATGATCCTATGATAATATTCTACTAATTACATATAAATCCTCTTACCAATCTAACTTTATCCATCTATCTTTCCCCCTTATCATGAATATTGGTATTTATTCAAATTTCTGGTTTAAAAGCATTTTTAAGAAATAAGGAAATGTTGATAGCCATGGCCTACAAAAATGCATTGTGCTAACAAACAACAGAATTGATATGCACTCAACTATTAGGTGTAGCAGGATTTGTAATTTATTGTTTAAAGAAGTAATGATAATATTAGAAGGAGAAAGGACATGTTCTTACTAGTGTACCTGGAAAGCAGCATTCATTCTGCAAGAATACACTTACAGTCTATTTGTCAAACTCTCTCTGACCCACTTGGGCAGAGTTGAGCATTCCCTCTTTTGCATCCGCATCATTCTGGGAACATACCAAATTGTAACTATTTTTAAGTCTATCTTTACAAGAATCATATGAGCTCTCTGATTACCATAAAGTGTCCTTATTTCTCAATTACTATTTTGAATGACTCTTTCGAATTCTCCTTATTCCTCTTTCAAATGTCTGGTGTAGCAGGGGCTCAGAAAGTATTTGCTGAATAAACAGATGACTGATGAAGGAAATACTGTGGTTTATATGTGCTTTTAACAGCAGAAAATAAGCATGCCTCAAATTCTCAGCCCTGCACCTGCCCTCTGCCTGACTTCCTCTTTCCTTTGGGTACCAGACCTGGGATGGGGGAATCCACAGTTCTGAATCCAGCTGCTGAGCCTGCATCCTGGCTCTCCTCACCTGTGCAAACAAATACACTTCTGGCAGATCTGCATACATTTACACTGCCCCATCTGGCAAACTATGTTCCAGAGACTTGGCTTAGCTAGTGAGAAAGCAGAGCAGAGAAAAATGCAGGGAGCATGGCCTATTTTCTGGTGATTTTTCTTTCACGACAGTCTGTGAGGTCTTGCCAGATTTGGATGACCTAGAGCATAAAAATAGTAACCTCCAGTATAGGATGGTTGTGAGAATGAATCCACGGGAAGGGTTTAGCATGAAACTTGGCGCAAAGTGGGCATTCAATCAATGCTGGCCCGTCTTCTGTTGCTGCCACCACTGCTCGTTTCATTACTTTAACACGGGATTTGTGCCAGAATCCTTTTCTAATCCAGCACAGCCTGATTCTGGAGAATGGGGAGAATGAAGTCAGGTTCATATATTGCATTAAATCAAATTTCCTGAGCATTAGTTATCAACCCAAATGGCATGCATTATTGACTGCAGTGAAATCTTCTCAATAACAGGCTGCAGATCTCAACTTGCTGGTCATCATCTGTGGAGCGTCCCAATTTAACATTCCAAAACAAGAAGTTGTCCTTTTCTAAATTGTGCACAATGGTTGTCTCTTGGTAGTTTGTGATTGTATTGAAATACAGACATTTTAGTTAGACCCAAAGTTAATAAAATAGTGCGACACATAACGCACTATGATGGATGGCAACCAAGAGTCCAATACTGTTTTATTCTCTCTAATATACTGTTTCTCTGCAAAGGCCAAGAAATTAAAGAACAGTTTTATTCTCCCCTTCCAGCCTGTGCAGGGTAATTATGTATTATTAATAATGCAGCAGCACAAATGATATTAAATGAACTACATTTGTTAATGCAGATCTTATCTAACTGCTTTTTCCATCAGTGGACTGTTTCTCATCAGGGGGTACTAATTAGCTGTAATATGTAGAAAGATGGGACAGAAATCCAGTCAGATAAATGGGATCTATTTGGAGAGATCCAGGAAGGAGGAAGAAAGGCATTCATGATTCTGTGAGAATTACTACAAGTAGAAAAGATGGAAATTTCTACTGCTTCAACTTCATTTACATTTTGTGGCCACAGGAGTTAGAATGCAGTATTGCTGGATTGCCCACGATGCAAAGGCCTGCAAATAATTTTATTTATCATGACTGTAACCCTGTTGTCTTTTGCAGTCATAAAAGTGCATATGGCTCTATAAAAATCCCAAATGGTTTACATGGCCCCTGCAAACATTAAACCTAATGTATTAGGGTAAGAATTGATATTCTCCAGATTTCTCTAATGAATGTGTACTTGTCAGAAATACTTGAATTCTTAACTTTTTTTGTGGAGAAGTGATCACCTAAAGCCTTCAGATGATATATACTTAGTGAGTCCCAGGCTACCTATAAACATATCTGCTAAATTCTCACCCTTCATAAATCTCCTGGAGAAGTCTCCATGTTGGAGAGTTGATAAATCAGATTTTTCCTAAATCTCCAGTCAACTATATTGGGTGTCTATGTGGCCAAGAACCAAAGATTATAGCTGTCTGCCCACCTGGTCTTGCTAGATAATGGCAGAGACCCATCAGAGATTCATTTATATGAAGTGCTTCATTTACTTGAGGATGTATGCAGCACTGCTCTTGTGGGGTTATGATCTCTTCAGGCCACCTTGAGAGAGCTGGTGGGGTTACAAAGGAGAAGCACACAGGTTCTTATTGTGAAAACAGACATACAAGTGAAGTATATTATTTCAGCCTGCTCAACTCCTTAAATGTACAGGAGGGCTTGTTATATATCATTCAAAAACTTGACTGATCATTTAAATTAATTTTTTACTAAGAATTTTTCTTTTGCCTGCTGTTTTTAAGAGCCAATGACACTTTCTTGCTCCTTTCTAAATCCTAACCCAAAGACAATATGTTTGATTTCTATATATTAGAAAAATACATTTCTGGGGACTGCCATCTCATTGTGGAAACATCTCAATGAAAACCAAATCATGTACAATTAATAGTCAAAATTCCTACAACACCAGTATTACATTTGAAACTTTGAGTATTTTATTTTTGGTACTAGGGATTGTACCCAGAAGTCGTACTCCTACTCCCTACTCCCAGCCTTTTTTTTTTTTTTTTTTTTTTTTAATTTTGAAACAGGGTCTCACTAAGTTGCTGTTGCTGAGGCTGGCTTCAAACCTGCAATCCTCCTCTCTTAGCCTCCCAAGTACTGGGATTACAGATGTTTGCCATCATGCCTGGCTGAGTTTTTGAATTTACTTTATGAATTCTCAACAGTTATCATTTGAAAATATCTATTCTTTCAGTTCTTGGTGGCTCTGCAAAATGGCATGACAATATTTTGAAATATTTGGGCTTATACTTTAACTGCCTTTAAAAGGTGACATCATCATTAACTGGTAGAGAGTTGGGATGCTCTCAAAAGATTATACTTGCTGGGACCCCACTGGTCATTGAAAACTAATGAAATGTGACCTGGTCAGATAGAATGACACCTGGTGCCTCAGCAATCTGCAACTATTTAACACCTTTTTTTTTTTAGCAAAGTAATCATGAAACTTCAGGAGACATCATTATAATATAAAATCATCCAGGCATCGAGGGAAATATATATGTATACCTCATGACAAAAGTTGAGTGGAAGCTCAGGAATACTATTTACATTTATATATATTTGTATCATGTAATTAAAGTCAACAGATAAACACATCAATATGTTAAAACAGATGTAAAAATATATAGATAGACATATTGCACTGAAACCTTGATATTGCATCCAAATGAAATCCTGTATTCCAAATATGCCCCGTAGGAGTTTTGCTCAAGGCTATGCTTAGGTATACTCAAAAATTCCCGATAGCAAGTCACCGGGGAAAACATGTTCTTTTACAGATAATTGCTACTGGCAGCCAGAGACCTAGAGAATTTGATGTGCAATAATGTGACCTGACTATGTATTAAACTTTTTTGAAGGACATGTGTAAAGTAATTTTTATGTTTCTCACACACCTTGGGTTTTTCCCCCCACTTGCCAGCACAGTTTTAGATAACTTTTTCTATTTTTAATATATCTGTTAGGTTTTATTCTAATAGTTTTCAATCATAAAAGAGATTAGTATTGTTTTCTTCTTAAAAAAAAGAAAAAAAGAAAAACAATCTAGAGACAAGGAAGAAATCCCATCTGAGTTGTAAGCAATATGTAAACAAAGCAAAGTTATAATATTGGTAATGAACCTCGGGAAAAATATGAGGAATAATAGTTGCTTGTTCACAGACAAGAGAAATTAGGGATTAACTGATTTCTCTAAGGTTGGGAGGCATCTCTGATGCTATTTAAGGCAATAATCACTAGCTTTTCATTAAATCTAGGGATGTTTAAGAGATGGTTCCTGAGGTATTTTAAATATACTGCTTCAGAAGCTATAATTAATAACTTGAAAAAATTATAAATTGGCAAGGACGCATATGTGCAATGATACAATTCAATGAACAAGTATCATTGCTGCTAATTACTTGGGTTCTATTTTTTCCTATGTTATTATGCCATCCTCACTTTATTGTTCAATATTAACATGCAAACCTTAATTAAGCATAATGTCAGAAGGTTCTAAGAATATTGCTAAAGATTTTGCAAGATAGTTCAGATGCCTACTTGGAAGGGATCCCTGGATCAACCGTGGAGTGCAATCTCTAAATAATGTGCTTTTTTGTTGAGATTTATTATGGACTGATATTGGAAATTAGCTTTTAGGAACAAAAATCTAGAGAGGGAAAAAAAAAATGAAGTCAAGTTGGTATGTAGTACAAAACTCCTCCGGTGTGGGAATAGGCTGCAAAAGCTGGGAATGTCACATCAGTTTCTTTAGTGACAGGCAGCAATTCAGAGATTTACATGCTTGTATTCTGGTGCCAGGAAGATGAACGCGCAAAATGACAACTTATCAGGAAAATGATATATTTCTAGTTTCCATTAAGATCATTAAAAGCCACATTCCTTCTTCAGTTATGCAAATGGGTTTTCTATAGAAATCCATGAAGAAGGGTAAGATTGGGCTTGTGTTCATTAAAAATGCAGCAAAGAAAGTAAGGAAGGAAAATTCCAGATATTTTAGCGATGATCTAGGCCACATTTCATACCAATTGTCTCTAGTGTTTTAGTTATTTTAGGAACAATTGGTACCAAGGCAAAATAAAACAGTGAAACCAAAGTGAATAGTTTTGTCATGTAATCATTTCTTTTTTTTTTTTAATTTTTTTTTTTAATTTTTTTTTTTTTGCGGCACTGGGGATTGAACTCAGGGGCATTCTACCTCCGAGCTGCACCCCCAGACCTATTTTTTTTTTATTCTTTATTTTGAAACCGGGTCTCGCTAAGTTGTAGAGTGCCTCACTAGGTAGCTGAGGCTGGCCTCGAACCCAGATCCTCCGGTCTCAGCCTCCCGAATGCTGGGATTACAAGCGTGCGCCACCACGCCCGGCCATGTAATCATTTCTGATAAAAAAAAAAAATGGTGTCATCAAAGCAAAGTGGAAGTGGAATTTACTTAGTCCCTGAAATTTCAGGTGACAAAAACCAGGATGGAGTTATCATGGCAAGTTGTCTATTTCATGAGGATGAAACTGTGATTCAGAGATTAAAGGCTCAACCCTCGAGCCAGAATGCCTGTATTATGTCTGTGCTCATTAACTATATGACCTTAGACAATTTATTCAACCACTCCATTCAGTTTCTCCATCTGTAAGATGAGCATAAATATCATTTCTGCCTGATAAGACCCTTATGCATATTAGTTGAATTCTCATATATGAAGCATTTAGCAATATCTAGCACACAACACTATATAAATGCTCACTATTAGTGTTTTTCAACTCCTGGAAAACGTCTTTGGGGACTTCACCAATCTGTGACTTATGCCAACAGTAGAGTTTTACACTCACACTCACAAGTGAAGTCATATTGTTCCTTTTGGTTAAACATTATTAGAAAAAAATCACTCTTGATTCAACATACAAAGCATGATGAAAATATAATCTATACCACACACTTTCTTCTTTCTAGCACTTACAACTTGGTCTGTTAAAATTCTATAAACAGAGGAAGTTCAGCTTTGCCAGTTTGTGTTCATTAGTAGTATGTACTCCTTGAGGGTAGGGAATAGATTATTTTATAAGTTCTTGTACAAACTAGGGGCACCTCATAAATGTTAAACTAATCTCAAAACAGATTGAATTTATTGGAGGGAAAGGCAGTATATAAAGAAAAGAAACCAGCCTTTATTAAGAAAAAATAGTTTGTAAAAGTGGAAGGCGGCCTTTTAAAAGGAGGTTAACTAAATCCATTGCATATATGTACAAATTTTATAAAATTTCTGCTTCTGGTGACACAATGTCATGTGAAATATCTTAGAAAAACCTAAAGTGTATAGCTATGCTGTTGGGCTAGGGATGTGACTCAGTGGTAGAGCACTTGCCTAACATGTATAAGGCCCTTGGTTTGATCCCCAGCACAGAAGTAAGGGAGAGGGAGGGGGGTGAGAATATGAATATAAATAAGAAAAAAAGAAAAAATTATAAAGTATCCTATCTAGAGTATAGAAACAAAAATCCCAAGCACCATTCATTTTCCAAATTCTATAACATCAACATCCTATAGAAATATATAGTTTGCATACTTTTAAATTTTCTGCATTGAGAAAGTAAAAAGAAGGTAAACTTAACTTTGAAAAATATATTCTATTTAACCCAATACATCCAAACTGTTGTTTTCATCTAGCATGTAATTCATGCAAAAGAAGTATCAATAAAATATTTCAGTCATCTTTTACATACGAAGTCTTCGAAATTTGGTGTATATTTTACAATTGCAGCATCTTTTAACTCGGACCAGCTGCATTTCTAATGCTTCACAGCCTCCTGTGGTGAGGGGCTACCAGACTGCACCACCACGCCATTCTAGAATGAGAGATGCAGGGGGCTTTAGAAGGTTGGCAGGATGGTGTGTGTTAGCCTCAATAAGAGCTGTGCTTTGAGTCTTTACTTGAAACAGGATTCTACTAGGGCCTTTGGCTTTCTGTGTCATTGGTGTTGGACACATCACCATTCCTGTTTGTTAATTTTTTTCTTTTAAGTGTGCGTGGAGTACTCGTGTGCCTTTCTGATGCCTCATAGTGGCGTCTGTTCTCTTAGAACAAATAGAAATCAGCTTTGGAATTCATGTGCTTGAGAAAACTTGCTTTGACAGCTGTGGGGGCAGATTCAAGCATGCACAAGGTGAAAGGAAGCCACCTGGGCTTTTTTTTTTTTTTTTAATACTAGGGGTAGACGAAGAAGATGGAGGAATGCCTTCTTACAGTGCCAGATAAGACAAACAGGTGGCACAAGGAAGGAACAAATAAAGGATGAAGGGAAGAGCAGCAGGTTAAGGCCTCAGGCAGAGCAAATACAAGATTCAGCTGCTGCAGGTTCAAGCCTGAGGCGGGATAATAGAGCTGACTGTGGCAGAAAGAAAATCAGATCTGTCAACAATACAGTTCATCCATGAATGTATATGTGGAGAATAGTATAGAAAGCACGGTGGAACTTTTCTGCGTTATTCTTCATTCTCGTCACCCATGAAAGCCACACCACCTCTGAAGGAAGCTTGGGACCTCTCCATTATTAATCAGATGATACCTACAAACGCCATGGCTTCATGGGTACCATGGAGTTTTCTATTTTTTTTTAATATTTCTTTTCTAACTTTGCATGCCAAAGGGCCATAGGCAGGCGACTCCCAAAGCAAGCAAATGTACGGCAACTGGAACAAAATATGAAGAGGTATAAAAATGTTTCTAAAAATATTTCCCTGTGAGGGGCCCTACATATAAATGAGGAAAAACCAATAACCTTCCTCTTCCACACAAATAAATCATCACAGAGCCAATGCCAATGCCTTCTGAAATGAAGCCTGACAGTTAAAAAACACAAATCCCTAAAAAATAGAAAATATGCGCAAAACCTATCATCGATCAGAGAGAAAATCATGGATTTCTTTTTCTTCTAGTACTTTCTGCCTCCACCACCACACATAGGCAAGGGATGTAGGGTCATAAAGTACAGAAACCCTGAAGTGGAGGTCCCTTTGGCAGGTGGTATGAATGGCTGGTAAGAGCCGCCAGGCCTTGTTCCCCCCCCCCCAGGAAATCCAACTAGAGTCACACTGACATCCTTTTGACTTGCCCTCACCAAATGTCAAGGCTAAACAGTTACTCAAAATATGCAGAGATAAAATATGCGTGGAGTAAGACTTCAAGAAATCGCCTGGTCTTGAAGTAAAGAAAGAAAGATGTTGAAACTTGAAACAAGTCCAGAAATCCTGCCTGGAATTAGTTATATTCTTGTTGCTGTTTACACACACACACACACACACACACACACACACACACACACACACACGGAAATCTGGCTAGCTAGCTGACTCTTCCACACTACAGTATCTCCTTTTCTCTGATTCCTTCCCTTGTCAGAATGGCCTCTGATGAAGGTCTTCAATTTAATTCATAAGCCTCAAGAACAGATTCAGTCTCAGAAGTCTTTCCATAGCCATTGGAAACTGCAAGCAGTCTTGTAGGAGAAGAGGCCTCCTTCCTTCCCCATACTGCAGGAATGGGATGGGTGGTGTTTCTACCCCTACTCAGAAGCCAGTGAGAGCAGGATGGAAAAAAAACTTGAGCAGAAAGCTTTTGGTGTGTGCCTAGGGAGAGAGGATTCAATGTACTGCTGCCATTCATACACCCATGCCACTGTCCAGGAATCCCCTAGTCTGCTATGCTCCCCAACCCCCCTCACTCAGAGTGCTAAGGGTATCTCTCACACATCCTTTCTCTGGAATCCCAATCTTTCCATGTAATATTTAATAATATGGAGCCTTAAGGGAGGAAGACTGACAACGACTCCACTGTGAGTTGTTATTTTCACAACCTGGAACTGGATTATAGAAACTCTTCCCTCACATTGTTTCTTCAAAGCATGTAAATGGGCTTCCTGTGTTTGAGCAAAGTACCCAGTCATGGGTGGAAATGCAGAGTCATGCCAAATAAAAAAGGAGGAAGATCTGATAGTAGATGAAGCTAGAAAGACCCTAGGTAGACAGAATAATGTTGTGTAAAGATGTGGAGGCCCTAGGTGCCTGTGGAAATGTTACCTTACTTGGCAAAGGGATTTGCAATATGATTAAGGTTAAGGATCTTGAGATTTGATTATCCTGGATTATGCAGGTGGGCCTAGTCTAATCACATAATCCCTTATAGAGAACCTTTCCAGTCGGCCAAGAATCAGAGAAATGACAGAATAAGAGATTTGACTATGCTGACTTTGAAGGTGGAGGAGGGGAGTGGCCTCTAGGAGCTGGAAAAGGAAAGAAGTAATCTCCACAAAGCCTCCAGAAGAATGTAGCCCTGCCAACACCATGATTTTAGCCCAGAGAGTTGTGTCAGATTTCCATCCCACACAACTGTAAGACGATAAATTGGTACCGTTTTAAACCACTACCTTTGTGTGTGTGGGGGGGGGGTGTGAGGGGGTTGTTGTTGTTGTTGTTATAGTTTGTTTGTTTTGTTACGGCAGCAATAGAAAACTAATCCAAACCTTCTCATAGCACATGTCTTCATTCAGGGCCTTTGTTTCATTGTTATAGCAACTCTTAACATTTGACAATATTGTCAGGTCAGTGATGATATGGTAAAAGCTAGTTCTGGTTGGCAGGGCTGGTAGAGTCAGGAGGGAGGGGTTTGGGAGTGTTGAAGGATATAAAAACAAAGATAATAACTACAGGAAAAAGCTGCCCCACCTAGTCTGCCAGAACAAATGAAGGAATTGGAGTTGTCAGAAACCAGAAGCTCAAAAGGAGACAGCTGGACTCAGCCCTGGCAGGATAGGGTGATAGTCTCTCGAAGGGGAATGGTGAGGCTGGTCTTAGGAGTGCTGGTGATAGAACTGGAGCCAGTTGAGGAGTCTCTTGCAGGGGTGCTGCTGACTGGAAGAACAAGCAGCCCCAAAGAAGCAGAATCCCTGCTCCAGCCTCTATCTATCAGTCTTTGTGTTTGTCTTCTTAGGCTTCCATAACAAAATATCACCAACTCTGTGGCTTCATCAACAGGAATTTATTTCCCTGAATTCTAGAAGCTAGAAATCCAAGATCAAAGTGGAAGCAGGCTCAATTTCTCCTGAGAACTTTGTGGCTTAGTAATGGCCACGTTCTCTCTGTGTCCGCAGTAGTAGTAGCATTTTCTCTGTGCATAAGTGTGCCCTTGGTGTCTACATGTCCAAAGTTGTTCTTCTTAAAAGAACACTAGTCAGATGGGATTAGGGCACATTGTAAGGACCTTATTTTAACTCAGTCATTTCTAGAAAGGCCCTATCTTTAAAAATGGTTGAATTCTGAGGTAGTGGAGGGTAGGGCTTTAACATAAAAATTTGGGGGAGGGTGGAGGGCCACAATTTGACCCAAAATAATATACCTCTAGAAAGTTTCATTGGTGGAACCTAGCAGCATGTCAGCTTATATTTAAGAAATGTAGTTTTTAGAGTCCCAGCCCCAATATCACAAAGGCAAAAATACAGAAAGGTGGGACTCACGACTTGCTAAGTGGCTAAGAAAGGGTCTGGCTATGGAAAGAACACCCTTGGTGAAACTGGCTGTAGGGTGGCGAGGTGGCAACAGGCCTGGTGAATACTGTGTCCTGCATGACTGTGAGATAGCTGCCTGTGCCTACCTGGCCCTTTTCCTGAGAGAGGTCTGACTGGCTCTTGGAGCCTGGGTCTGAAACATCAGGTAGAAATGGGAGAAGTTATCCCCTAACTGGTTCATAGAAGTCAGAAAGTAGTTGCTGAGGGAGAGTCAGAGGGTCATAGTCAGGATAATGAAAGCAGTGTGTGGGGATCAGAATGTGGCATAGCACAGAGGCTGGGGTCACAGTTGGGAAACAGCAGTCTCCTAATGGGTCCAGGATGGGCCTAGGATATCGGGACAGTAAAGAAGACTTTCATGTAACTCAGGAAAACAGTACCAAGAGGATGACTGGAGAGCCCTTTGAGGTTAAATAAGGTGGAAAGAGATAGAATCAGGGAAAGATATGGACCTAAATCTTTGTTGATCCAACTTGCTTCCTGGTCAGGGGAGAGGGTGGGGCATCTAGAGAACAGAGATGGCCTGTTATTTCTCTTGTTCACCTATTTTTGGCAAAGAAAGTGAAACTGAAGGAGAGTGAGGAAAACCTGAGGTAAGTGCTAGACTCTGGAAAAGGCTCTGCATGACCCTAGACCTTAGAATCCCATGGAAAATAAACAGCATGCATCAGGCCCGTGCATGAGACCTCTTTTTCCCAAGGCTCTTGCAGCTGTTTCCTATGCAGTTCTCAAAGAAGGCTTGGGGATTGTAGGGAATGTCAGGAATAAAATTTTAGAATAAGCCTATTTAGAAGAGTGAAAAAGCAACTTTGACTCCATATGCGTCTTTCATTTTGCAAACTGATGCCCCTGTTGCAGCCAAAGAAGTAAATGTTGACATGATTTTTTATTTTATTTATCAATCAACATATACGAAGGACCACTGTGTGCTAGGCAGTCAGATCCTTCTTTCTTCGCTATTGTATGTATTACTAGCAGCTCTTTTGATGATAATGAAGCTAATAATGGCAACTACCATTTATTGACAATATACTGATTATTTGTTCTTTGCATAAGCACTTTTAAGACATTATCTCTTTAATCTTCAGAATAACCCATGAGGATAAGTTTATTTCCTTTTTTTTTTTTTTTTTTTTAATATGAGTGAACTGAGGCTCAAAGTCACGGAGCAATTAAACACCACATCTAGAATCCAAAATAGACTTTTGTAATTACAAACTCTATTTTCTTAAGTCAACTCTTTTTTCTTTCTACCAAGCATTTCCTGGGCAACAGTCCCCTTGGACTTTCAAGGTAGTAACTACTAAATCTGAGTGCAACACTTAAGAGTGAACTAGAGATGGTAGAGAAGAGTTCACATGAAAACTGCTAGATATTGGCTACAACAAATAAACAAATACAAAATATATTCTAAAGAACGCATTGCCTGGGAATCGATTGGGATCGTGGGAGGGAAGAAAAGCAGGAAAGGAGGATTACACAAAGTGTATTAATCCATTTCCATTGATATAACAAAACATCTGAGACTAAGTAATTCATAAAGAAAAGGGCTTTATTTAGGTCACAGTTCTGGAGGTTCAGGAACATGGTGTCAGCTTGGCTTGGCAATGATGAAGGCCTCCTGGAGGAGGGTACCTGTCGGGAACACATGCGAGACTGGTCTTGTGGCCAGACGGGAAGCCAGAGAAATTCAGGGGTCCAGCTTGATGTTTTATAACAACCCATTCTGACTCACTCTGTGAGAACAGTCTTAGTACCTTCTAAGGGCAGTGCCCCAGTGCCCTATTGCCCTATTGCCTTGCATTGAGTCCCACCTCTTAAAGGTTCTACCACCTCCCAACACTGCCAAACTCAGGACCACGCTTTGAACACATGAACTTCTGAGGCAAAAATCACATCCAAACCATAGCAAAAAGTTAGGAATGTGTGGCACTGGTGGATACATCTATTAGCTCGGCTGGGGAGATGATTTCATGGGTATATTCATCTGTCAAAACTTGTCAATTGTATGCTTTAACTATATGCAATGTATTGTACTTCAATAAAACTGTAAAAAGACAAGATAACAGGTATTTAATGATCTGCTATTGCTGCCTAAGAAACCACCCCCAAACTCAGTGCTCAAAACAAGGTTTTTCATATCTCATATCAACAAGTCGGCTATAGGGTGGCTGCCCATTGTCAGCTGAGACAGCTCTGCTCTAGTATATTTTGTTTTCCTTACACCCATGGCCTGGCTGGGTATGGATTTCTCAAAGTCATAGTAGAGGTACAAGAGGGTGAACAGCAATGCGGCAAGATATTTAAGGCCTTGTCTTGGAACTGGCTCATAGTCACTTGCACCTTCATGTCGTTTGTGAAAACAAGTCCTAAAACTGAGCTGAAAGTCAGAGGTGGAGAAGTACTTTTTCCACGATAAGGCTAAGGCAGGAGTTTAGATACAGGGATAAATAATTAGGCCTAATCAATCAGCCTACCATCAAGCATAAGAAACTAACAGTCATTTGGGCATGAAGAGATAGGGATGTCAAAATCCAGAGACAATAACCTGCTTTTCTGAAAGGTGCTATTTGGGGACCTCTCTGGGCTCAAAAAAACAAGAATCTGACACATCAAAAGAATATGAGACTGCTCATATGAAGGTCTCTCTCTCCAGAGGAGTTACCAGTATTCTCAGAGACATGGCCAGTTTCCCTGAGAATTAAGACACGATAAGGGAACCCCTGTAGTCAGAGTACAAGTCTATTTGGGGAAAGAGTGCTAAAGAGTTGTCATCTTAGAAATATGAGGAGTGAAATGTCTTACCAAAAGTGATTAAAACAACATGAAGGAACTAACCTCCCTTGGTTAATTTATTCCAAGCAAAGAGAATCTCAGAACTAAATTTAGTGTTGGAATGTTTTAAGTAAGTTTGCCTTTCTTGAACTGGAGCTAATTTGTGTAGTTTGGATTGTCCCGAAAGTTCCCTTTGTCATCAGTGACTTAAAAATACTGCTACTGGGCAAAAGAAATCAATGATCTCTACATTGCAGGCTGAGTAATTACATAATAATGATTTGCATTAATGAAAAGACAAGTTGGTCCAGATCCAGATGTGCCGGTGACCACAGTTCCCTGCGACGTCCAAGTGGATTGCTGAGTTCAGGGAAATTTCAGCGTCGTTTGTGAGACAAAATGACTGGTTAAAAAGTGTCTCCTAATCAACATCACTTAATAGCTCTTTAATGACTGACTCATCATTTTTCTCCAAGTCAAAGTGAATTTAAATTTCAAAATAAAGCAAATTTTCCTTCTATCTGTGGCACAGAAGCAGATGTTTCTCTGACATGTGCACACAAGCTGTTGACTGTGACCTTGCAGGAGAAAGCAGTTTTGAAAATTAGCTTTTGTCTTCCAATCTGGGGAAAACGATGCTGCAGCGAAGATTTAATAAAAAGTCATAGCTTCTCACAGCAGCTTATTTCAGCAAAGTAAACTATTAATTAAAATAACAAATGTCAGCTGTTTCAGAGGCTGACAGTTAACAGGATGCAGCATTTGCTTACCTTGATGTACAGGACACTGGGTGGACCCATAATTCATTCCAGGTATGGCTCTCTCATGCCCTGATAGAGTGATAACAGAGTGATAAATTAGCTCCCGTTCAGCAGTTTCGTTAGCAAAAGTACTTGGGGACTTGGGGAAAACTCACCTAGAGAGGGCCTTTTGGCAGACTGAAGGAATATACACTTGAACAGCTTGAGTGAAAGTTTCATGGAATTCCTGAGCTTGAGTACCAAGAAAAAAATAGGTGGGGAAAATGGACAACGAGGTGAGAGAAAGACTGAGAGATCATGTGACAAAGATCTGCGTGTGACCACGGTGAGGACAAAAATTATTAAGTAGAGGAAGCGCAGTATCACCCCCCTGGAGACCAGGAAAGAGAGAGGTTAAGGAAAAATGAGAGGGTCAGGGAATAGCATGGGGGACTGGGACAGGGAATGGGGAGGCTGACAGGGAGGGAAAGTTGATAAAGGTTGTCTTCTACCATATCTAAAAGTCAAGAGTTTGAAAGGGGTTTGGGAGCAGATGAGGCAATGCCTGGGGAGAGTGGTTCTAAGCTATTCTCTAATATGCCTATGTAGATGAGAGTAATACAAAAAGCCGTATAGCCTCTATGAGGTATGCTGGTGGAAAAATTTGTTTTAGGGCTTTTCTATTTGGATGGCTCAGAACACATCTTACTACAAAATCAAATAGGGAAGAAAAATCCTTAAAATTAGGGTCCTGTAAAAATGTGTATTGAAAGCCTGACAGGCTGAGATGTGGGAACGGAAAGGTGACTAGGAGGAAGTGTCTGGGCAAAGCAAAGAGGAGGGGAGGGTAGGATGAATATGCTGGCTGGTGTTGAAGGTAAAGCAGTTTCCTCTCAGGGTAGGAGGACTTAGAGAAATGCAAAACTCTAAGAATAATTCTGCTACTTCCCTTGATATTTTAGAAGGAAGGGGAAAAAAGCATTTATCCCATAATTTGAGGGCTCTGTGCTTTTCTTTACAAAGATAAGTAAAGAAAAAATCTAAACAGGAGCCAATTAAATTGGAGCTGGTTGCATGAGGTAGCCACTATTCATTTTCTCTTTACAAAATTTATGATGGGTCAATGACAGATTTTGTGTTTTTCATTCCTGGGACAATTTTAATATTTCGTATGAAGGAGATCTCTACATTTTAAAACTCACTTATCATTTCTACCGGAGTCAAAACTTAGTGCATCATTAAGTGAGATCCAGTTCGCTGGTCCAAAATGAACCAATAACAGAGTCCAGAGCAACCTCTGTGCATCGTTCCTGTTCCTCATTATTCTCTCTTTCCTCATTGGCCTGGGGACTTTTGCTAAGATATGAGTTGTAGATGAAAGGTATTTGGCATTCATAAAAATGAAGGACATGAGAGGCATAGAAAAAAGTCTTTTGGTCACGGACATCGCTTCAATCAAGCTTAAAAGCCTGCCCAAAATTAATGACTGAAATCAATATGCAAGGCAGAAAGGAGGGCGAGCCAGTTTGGGTGAAATCCTATCTGACCCTTTATTAAAAATACAAAGTAAGCAGAATCTTTCCAAAAAATTCAAGAGAATCAGCAATCTTCACCAGAATATTTCTCATCAGAAGCCAGAATTCTTAGGTACTGTGTAATGTGAGTCTTTCTAAGCATGACAGAGTCCTGAGTAGAATCAGGAAGCACTTGCTCACTTAGAAGGGACCTTCTCCAGGTACCAAGTGTGTGTGTGTGTTTGGGGGGGGGGCTAGCCTATTTTGGATCTACCAAACAGTGACTTCAACTTTGGTATCCAGGGTGCTTCATGCAGTTTCAAAAGGATTTTATCCATTCATATTCCAATATTAGAAACCCTGTCAGTACACAGTCCTTATTTTCTCACTTAAATGTTGTTAAATACCATGGGGGTTTGGAGGCAAACTTGCTCTAGACAACATTATTATGAACTTCTCAAGAACTGGCGAGAATTCACATTCCTATACAAATCCCACCTAAAGCAACCTAACCAAGGGCAGCCAGTATCAGATCATTTCTGCTTTCCCCTTTATCTTCCTGCAAAGCTCCTGTGACACTAAGTTGTACCATTTGATGGGCGATTTGCTGCTATACTATGTCGCCATTAGCACTTGTCTCCATCCTGCTTCTTCTCCCTCCAGGGGCTCTGCCATGGGAGTTCAAACCTACGGCAAAGCTTAAGCTGCAACTCTAAAGCTCAGTAAGATATGCAGAAGGAAAAAAAAAAGTTGGAATGCCATTGAGAAACTAGGACATGGCCATCTCTACATTGAGTTTATTTAGGGAGGAAAACTGAATTCTGTCACTGCTGCAGTTTGTGAATGCTTTACCTCGGTGTAATCGCCAAGGAATTAATGTGATTTAGTAGCCACAACAATAAATATAGCCTTGACAAGGTGATTATCCCATAAGACTAAAATCATGATATAGCATAAATCAATACCAGCCCTAAGTACGTCTCCGAAAGGGGTATATATTTCTATGTTCACTGCTAGATGTTGAACTAATTTTGGAATTAGAAGCTGTGTGAAATGCAAAGGCTATTTTTCTAAGTGAAAAATTACAGAATATGTATGATGATCACTCAGAATATATATTGCTCATAAAATGGGCAGAGGGAAAGTAGTCGAACTTTTAAAGCTAGTTCAAGTGCAAATGTCTGCTCCTAAGGGCATACCTCTCACCACTCCAAACCAGCCTGGCTCTGCTGAGACCCCTGATTTTCATGTCTCTGTCCCCTCTGCTGAGCCATCGGCCTGTCTGGGAGACTAAATTTCCCTTCTTGTAGGACCTAGCCCTTTCAGTCTTTTCTCCTAACTGGAGTCAATTGATCCACCTGCTTGAGAGAGCTCTGCCCAGTGAAAGGATCCCTTCGAGTCCCTGTTGCTGAAGTTGAGTCATACAGAAAAAGAGGATATTGATCAGGAGCAATCTGGCTTAGCTCTTCAGGGTAAGTTTCCCCAGGGACAGGAGCACTTCTCCATCTGGAAGGTCAATATTAGCGACTCTTAGCCATCCTCTAACTAAGGTAATCCCATTTGAGCTGGCTTTTCTGGAAGTCTCCTTCTGTGCATTTCAACTATCCCCTCCTGCAGGGAATCAAGTGGGAACTTACTTGGAGGTGAGCTGCTTCTCAGCCCCGTGATCCCTGTATAGGTATAAAGAGCTCCTTCTTCCCTCGCCTGGTGCCACTTGCGTGGCCTCCGCTGAGCTGAGTGGCATTGGGAATGCTAGACCCCTCCCAACCTCCAGAGCAGCTCTTGCTTAGTGAAGAGGGCCCTAAAAAAACTATTTAAAGCCTTAATATATGGAGTGCCTTCTCTCAGAGCTGAATTTCCCTCTGCCAGATAAGTGCTGCCTTAACTACGTTTTTGTGAAGTAGCTGCAGTGGCACTCGATAGCTGATTATGTTAATCCGTTAGGGATATTCAAGAAAATATCTGCAGATTCTTCCTATAGGAGAGTAATCAAGATTGGATGCAGGTATTAACCACCCAACAGGCCTTCTAACTTATATGTTCTCAGTGTGCTGCATATTGTATTTTTATTTTTCAATATTGCACGTATTTCTCTTCTTGCTCCCCCTCTGTAGTGCACACAAAGATTTCCTTAGTCACAAAGGATTAAATAATTCAACTACGAAGAATCCTTTTAAAGCATCAGTGCCTGTCTTGAAAATTGCTTCCCCTCCCTGCCTTTTTTTTTCTTCTTTTTAACAGAACAAAGAAAAGTATTAATCTTTTGATAATTGACTCTATTTTTACTGGCATTTCTCTCCTGATTATTTAATACATACCCAGTCAATTTCAAACAGTATCTGTTTTCAGCACACATCTATAACCAGAGACAAGTTGTCCAAGCAGGAGGGCTGGCGAGAGCTGGCTTGGTGGAAACAAAACCCTAACTCAATAATGAATACTGCTCAAGCACGCTGCTCAAAAATGAAATCGGTATTGCTTATTTAGACAAAGAGACAAGTGTACTTGCAGCTTCATTTACCATACAGAGTTCTTACAGAGAGTCCATCTGAAAAGGGACAGACAACTTCCCACTCTGATAGTCACATCAGTGGAGATTTTATATGTTTCCTCCTCTAAACGCAGACAGAGCTCAGCTATCAATGACTAATTCTACAGGCACTGGTGGTTTGTATTTAGACTGAGAAATAACATTGAGGGAGCTTATCTGATGGGCCCAGGTAGGTTTAGCTGTGCTGGGGATAGAGCAGGGTACAAAGTGCTCCTTCAGGACCCACTTTCTCCTCCCACCCCTGCCCTCCCCACCCCCTTCTGTTCACAAATGCAGAGAATTTAACACACCCACACTACTACCTCCATTATTTAGGCAAATGCTTGCATTATCCATTCAGTCACTGCTCTTGAGGTTGTGAAACTCTGTATTAACATGTGGGCTAAACAGAAAAAAAATATTTTTTAATGCTTTTGTTTACTCTTCTTTCTGTTCCTGACCCTGGGAAACACTCAGGGAAGGGGAAGCCCCAGCCAGGCTCTGTCTGGCTCTTCCTTGGGTTAATCACATTTCACACATCCCCATTTCTGGCAGATGCAGCACCTGACCTCCCCTTTGTCCCTCTCTGGATGAAAGTGTGAGGCTCCATAATTTCCCTCAGGCACAAAAACAGTTTGCTTTCCTGCTGGAGGTGAAACTGACTCAGAGAAGGCCCAGCTGGGGCTTTTATCTACCCTTCAGTCTGGACAAGGCAAGCAAACTCTTTCACTTTGCATGAAAATAAAGGCAAGATTGGAGCTGCTTCATTTGGCTCTTTACAAAGTGGATGAGCTGGGTGGGGGTGGAAAGGACCTTGGGTCCTGGTTCACAGTGCAGGAATCAGGCTGGGCATCCAGTAGGGCTCCGGGAAAGGAGGTGGCAAGTGCTCCCGACAGGGGCCGCCCTGAGCTGCTAAAGCGGTTGCAGCAAACTAAACACGCTTTGCTGGAGTGACAGTGTTGGCACAGCTGTGAGAGCTGCGGGAACTGCCTGCCTGAAGGGTAGGAGGTGGAAGGGACAGGTCTGTGACAGGAACTTGCAGTAGCTCACTTACTGGGGCACCGCTCACCCTGGACAGCTCAGTGATTTATCCGAGAGGCATTTCTCTCCTGCTTCTTTCCCACTGTTTTAAACACTTGCTAGCTGACTGACCCTTGCTCTCCATGGGTCGGCCCGCTGCGAAGCCAGTGGCCATTCTCTGTGGGACTGGAGTCAGCAGACCCATTAGGTTGACTAATGGTGATGGAAAGATCTAGGCTATTTGGGTTAGGGTGACATTTATATTTGGACATCCTATTATTACTGGCAGGTCCCTGGGTTTTTTTGGGAAATGTTCTGGGAGCTGGGCTGCAGAGCACCTCCCTGGAAAGGTGGCAGGGGTGAGAAGCAAACCAGGACAGGGAGAGAAAGAGCCCAAGTGGCAGTTCCTGCAGGAGACCAAGCCGAGTGGCAGCCACTCCTAGGTGCCTGGCAGCGGAAGGCCATGTCCTAAGGTGTTCTACCGACATCCACCAGAGCAGCTGGTGCCTGGTGGAAGGCAGATGGTGTTGGATCCCCCAAGTGTCGCTGTCTAGCAAGATGCCATGTCCACTGATTAAAAATAATTAAACATTCCTTCTTCCAGTGAAAGAGAATGGCATGCACCCCAGGCAGGGAGGTTGACAATGGCATTACACAGCAAGACGTGGCAGCATAAGTAAGCACCCAGGGTAGCAGGTGCGCCTGGCTTGGAGAAGGTGGGGTGGGAGTGGGGGCCTGGGTTAGCAGTGACAGCAGGAAGAGTTTAGTGAGGATGCATATGCATGAGGGATGATGAACGGATCATGCTGGATGACTTTCTACTGCTCAGCCTGGTGGCTGGAGAACATTCTCCAATTTCTGAATGGAAATAACAAATTTTACGTTCATGATCTGATCACCATGCATTGATCACCTAATGTATCTCTGCTAGGAGCTGGGGACAGAATATATTAATAGGTATTGTCATATCCTCATTGTACTTGCTTTTGTTGAATGTATCCACTTTGTTTATCCACATAATTTTTTTTTTTTGCTTCTGCAGTAGAGACCCTAAGAAGACTTTGATAAAAGAATACTGATAGTTTTTAGTCTTATTGTCATGAATGACTCAATTGTATTGTCATGAATGAGACTCCTTCTGAAATCTTCCTAGGCTAATCAGTATCCCTATCCTGCTACCTTCTCCACATGTCCCCAAATATAACCCTTCCCTTTCACAGACAAGTCCTTAAATGTTGTCAGGAACTTACACAAAATGCAGGTTAATTTATTGTGCATTTGTCAAATATTTCAAATTTATAATTGCTGTTTCAGTCAGCATTCTCACTGTCGTAGTCTAAAAACAATAGACCACACAACTTAGAGGAAAGGAAATTAATTTGCTCACAGTTTTTTGGGGGATTCTAGAGTTCATTCTATGTGAGGCTCAGGACATGGTGGTAGGAAGCAGAGAGAAGGAGAGAGCAAAGGCTCTGCTCTCACATCACAGAGTTCAGAATCAAGGGGAGAACAGTGGGAGGAGGGAGCATATATAATCTCCAAGGCCACATCCGCACTGACCCATTTCCTCTGCCAAACCTCATCTGCCTAGGTTACCACCCAGTACATCCATTACAATGGATTTATCCGCTGATGAGATTATAACCCCCATGCCATCAACTCTGAACATCAATACATGAACTTTTTCAGGGGACAGTGTATATCTAATTACAACAAATGCCTAATCTATTTTTCCCAGTTTCTAAGACACATGGAAAATTTCAACTGGACTGAGTAGTTTGATCTCCTGTTTAACATTCTAATTTCCTGTGAGTTCTAAATGGGAGTTTCCTCTTCCTCTTCTTTGGATTTGAAATCTCCTGTATTTATTTGATAAGTGTCCATTGTATGGGTACCACATGTCCCGCCATTATGAAGGTTGGGTGACGAGAAAAATGTAACATGTGTGTGAAAGTAAAAACACATTCTCCTAGATTTGACAGCACTCTAAAGGGACAAGACTGAAGAGCTGTGGACTGAAGCAGTGCTTACAACGTGACAGCATTCCTTGGGAAAGTCAGGAAGTATAAGCCTCCAACCCCTTCAAATTCAGGGGTTGCACACATATTTGTGGTGAAGAATGGTAGAGTTTCCCAAGAATAGGCAAAAGCATGAAGAAAGGAAGGAGTGAACCAGAAGTTTGACTTGGCCGATGGAGAGAACCCACATTTTTTAGAAGGGAATCAGCAAGACAGTATTTCCCTGACTATTACCCAAATAAGGACACTGTTTAGTCAGCAAGGCATTCCTTCCAGCATTCTCTAAAGACTGAATGAGAGACATGGGAATGTTGAAATCTCAGTGTTCCCCTGTGGTAAACTCCCATTTTGACTCTTTCAGCACCCATTTGAACCATTGCCCAGCTTTATTCTCAAACCACAGAGGCCAGAAAACAAACTTTACATTTCCCCCAATCCTTTGTAACTAAAATTTTACATATGATCTAATTTCCACAGTAGATGCTGTCTTAGTTTGGGCTGCTATAATAGAATACTATGGACTAGGTGGTTTAAACACCAAAGGCTATTTCTCACTCTTTCAGAGATTAGAAGTCTGGGATCAGGGTGTCATCAGGGTCTGGGTGAAAGTCCTCTCTGGTTTACAGAGCATCATCTTCTTGCTGTGCCCTTACATGGTGGAAAGAAAGCTAGCGAGCACCACGGGATCTTCTTCTAAGGGCACTAAACCCTTTTATAAGGGCTCCACCTTCACACTCTAGCTGCCTCCCAAAGGCCCCACCTCCAGATACCATTGCATTGGGATTAGTGTTTCAGCATCAATTTTAGGGGAAAACAGATATTAAGTCCATTGCAAATAACCTCTCACAAGACTTAGAAGTGGAGGAGAGCTATGCTGAGGCAGCAGAAGCTGGAGATGAGATTCAATCTCTAGACTAGCCAGTGATAAAAACATCTGGTTCTTTAGGGAAGTTGAGGTAGAAGTTCTGGGGTTAGTACCAAGTGGCCTAAACACTAAGCAGCAGGTTTGGCAGCAATGGTGTTTCTTAAGAACAGTCCCTAGTAATGTAATATTTTTTTTTTCAGGGAATTCTGATCCTGATGGCATATCATGAGAGCCTGATTTCTTATTTGTTTTCCCTGAGATTTTATAAACTAATACTTTTTTTTTTTTTGAGGTACTGGGGATTGAACTCAGGGGCGTTCTACCTCCGAGCTATACCCCCAGCCCTATTTTTTATTCTTTATTTTGAAACTGAGTCTCACTAAGTTGCGGAGGACCTCACTAAGTAGCTGAGGCTGGCCGCGAACCCGGATCCTCCGGTCTCAGCCTCCCGAATGCTGGGATTACAAGCGTGCGCCACCACGCCCGGCTAAACTAATACTTTTTAACTAAATTTTTTCCTCGGCTCCGATTAGGTGGATCTTGTTGCCCACAAGTAAACACACAGACCACTATCACTCTCTGGCCATTATCCCTTCTATACAGTTTCAGCTAAATGGAAAATCTTAAGGTATGCTTGGGTGACTATGTGACAACCTGCTCCATCTTGGACACAGTAGACTGGATCAAGAGAGGGAAATGTTCTCTAAGAGGAATGTTGGTTGATTGACTAGTAGCAGAAGGTGTGACTTTAAAAGACACCTTTGCCAAAGAGGCCTGTAACAACAAACTGGACCAACACTTTCCTCATTATCAGGATTTCCCACTATAAATATGGGGGAAATTGGAAATTGATGGGAGAAATATAGAAGATTTATAGAAAAGAAGGCAGACAGTCAGTTGAATAAGGTAGTAGTAGCTATGCATAAGAAGTAACTTTTAACACATGCCAGTAGAGGACTTCTTTAGCACTGTTGTATGACACATAAGGATTTTCGGTCAAGGACATGTTGGTGTCTCAGCCCGGTGAGCCCTGGAGAGGTCTGGCCCAAGATGGCGCCTGGCAAGGTGCCAGAGGCGGCTGACTGCTGGATGACTGACAGGTGATAACCTTCCTGGAGGAGGGCTGTACCACGTCAGCGCGCATGCACCAGTACGTCAGAGCTCGTGGACAGATAGTGCACGCTTATGAGAACTAGTGAGCGGCATGCAGTGACCTCGTGATCACGTCTATGATTGGCCCCAAGTTGCTTGTCACCTCTCTCCCTCTGGGCCCCTGCAGGCAGGGGTTGAGTGTGGGAGGCGATAGGACAAACCATACAGAAAATGATGATGTCTTCATAACATCATAATGGAGCTGGAAAATTTCTATCACCTAGTGATGTTGCAGCTGTTGTACTGCAATGCATTACTCACATGTTTTGATGGATGTTGGTGTGAAAAACCTATTGCGCTGCCAGTCATGTGAATGTATGGTCCATACAATTTATGTACAGCATATAATACTTGCTAATTATAATAAATAACTGATTTGGGTTTATGTATTTATTATACTATACTTTTACTATTATTTTAGAGTATGATTCTACTGAAAAAAAACTTTACTATAAAACAGTACACCATGTTGGTTGAACAGCAGTCTCATATATCTTGTGTTTATTGTGTCTCTTGATTGTATCATATTCTCTTATGCTTGATATATCTCATGTTGATTTGTTCATAATGGTCCTAGGCCTAATAGGCCTATCTATCTATCTATCTATCTATCTATCTATCTATCTATGATCAACCTACATGGATACACACACACACACACACACACACACACACACACACACACACCATATAGGCTCCGTGTGTAGTAGATTATACCATCTATGTTTTTGTAAATACACATTACAAAGTTTGTATCATACTGTTCTGTTCTTGATGGTGCATTACCTAAGTCTGCTTTTACTGTTTCTTTTTCCCTGAGATTTTATAAACACATACTTTTTACTAAAACTTTATTTAGACTTTAGTTAGGTAGATCTTGTTACCAGTAAATAAGAACACTGACTTCTCTCACTCTCTTGCAAGTGTTGACAAATTGTCAGGCTGTATCTTCCTTCTTCACTGATGCATGATTGTCATAGCCAGATTAGTTAAAAAAAAAAAATTGATGGCTTAAGGGCATGTCAAACTCGGTACCTGCTGTACCCGACTTCTCCTAGATGACTCTCCTTCATTCATCTCCCCCTGCTTCAAGAAGCAGGGGCTGGACTTTGAGTGGAGACTGCCACAAAACTGCACTGGGAACCCATCTGTAGACTGGCAGGTGACCCTTGGCATCCCTGGTGTGAAGGTCTCAGCCCAATGACCAATAGTAATATTAACTACACCAACCAGATGAGCTTATTTTGGGGTGGGTTGGCAGGTCAGTGATGAGAGGAGAATGGAGTAGATGTGAAGATAGACCAGGGATCCAAGAGAAGGAGGGTGATGATGAGCAAAGCTGGCTTCCGCAGGATATATTCTAGGATAGAAGGTGTCCTTGGTGCCCCTTTGCTGAAGATGGTCCAAGAAAGTGTGTTTTTCTAACCCAAAGAGGCTTCTGAGCACAGAATATCAGTCTGAATGAAGCTGAGGAGATGATTTCTGGAGAGCACTGTGTTCTGAGTGACTCTCCAGCCCCTGACTCTGCCTCATGGTGCTTTCTCTTTTGACAATGCCTGATTGTTCTGCTTTCCATGGATGGTTCTTGAGACCTGGCTACCCACTTCTTCCTTGTTACCATGAAAATATCTGAAGCGGTGCTCCTACCTTACCCACAGCACTTAAGACACCTTCAGTGCTTTGTTTCCTGCACCCGAATGAGCCCAGGTAACATAGTGCACATATTTAAAAAAGACAAAAATCGTCATTCTTCTGCTTTGGTTTCTTGAAAGTTTCCAAAGTGGAAAGAAGGACAAAGGCAAACTCCATCAAATTTAGGAAAATCTGAAATGACTTGAGTTTAGTTTGCTGGCATTTAAATGCAGGTGAAAAAATTATTGGAAAGAGAATGTTGCCCAATGGATACATGGGCCATTATTTAAGTCACTCTTTAAATGTAGTATTTGACTACTGCACCTATGGCATGAGAGCCCACAACTAGCATTATCATCAATAGAAGCTACACGAGCAGATCGCTGCACTAGAGTGGTACTAAACCCTTAAATTAAACTATTTTGGCCTTTTTGAAAGTCAAACCATTTTAAGTAAGTGCCTTCTGAAGGCCTCATTATTTATAATTTATACATATATAATATATAATTTATACATATATAATGCATTCTGCTGTGTTGTACTCTAAAAATTACACTTAGGAATCATTTTTCCCACCTGGAGAGTGCACACCAGCTATCACATAGCACTCAGCAATGTCTCAGATCAGACAACGAGCAGAAGAAATGGCTGTAAATATGCCGCATCACCTAGGGAGGTGGAGCATTCTTCAAAAAGAAAGTTTAACTTTGACAAGTAGGCCCAACTATTTTAGAGTCTCTTGGAGGACTGCAGTTCTTGCTCCCCACCTATCATTCTTCTTGGCCTTTTTGGTTGGACAAAAACACCCACTGGTGATTTTCAACTTTGGCCAAGTATTAGCATCTCCTGGAGGAACTTTAAAAAGCATCTCTGCCCGCACCCACCCCAGACCAACTAAAACTCTCTCTGTGAGTGAAGCCTGGGCTTTGGCATTTTGAAATTTCACAGATAGCTACAGTGGATAAGTAGAGGTAGTTTTCAAATTTTGGTTTCCACCATAATTACCTGTGGATGATCCTATAGCATCAGATGCCAAAATAATAATTAAAAAACAAAAGTTTGAAAACCACTGATTTATAAGCCAGGAATTTATTATTTCTTTTATCCTTTTGCTCCAAGGCTTCTGCTCCTCTAATTTCTCCAACAACCTACTCTAGTCCTGACAATAGCTGCCCTCATTTATACAGGTTAAAATGCAATAGTGTTAATTGGAATGATAACATACCAAACTAATTAGTCATCATGTGAATGTTCTCAGCAGAGAGCCGGACCATGAACAAATAGACAAAAGATGGGTAAGTTTTGTAGATAATAAAATAATTCTAATGCTCTCTCTCGTGTCTTCCTCGGGTTTATAATGTTTCCACCCATCACTGTCTGCCACAACTGAGCACCCAATCATGACTCTTTTACTCCTGGCAAAAATAGAAAAAGTAATTCGTTATGTATGAAGGGACGAATCCAATAATGCAACACTGCTAGTGTTGTCTCATTCTATTTCTTACAATAACCTTGTGAGGTGTGTATAATTATTTTTGGTACCAAGATGAGAAATCTGAATTTCACAGACAGCAAGCACTTGTCTGAGGGCCCATAACTGACAAATGGGGTACTGAAGATCAGACAGCTATTTCTTGAACACTTTGTGTTCAGCACTAAACCGAGTGCTCAAATTAGTGTTTTTATCGAATCATCACAACAACTCTGTGACAGGGGTACTATTATTAATCTTATTTTATAGTAGAAGAAACTGAGTCTCAGAGAAACTATGGATCTTGCTAAAGGTTCTAGAACACCATCTTGGTGTCTGCAGTGGCAGAATCAGATGAATTACGTAACAAAGTCCTTCGTCTGAGCATTTCAGGTCTGTTGGATAGAAGTAGCTGCAAAGCTCTCTTTCCTGACCACCAAGCTAGAAATTTCTAACAAAAGAATTGTCCAAATAATGTGATGAACAACTTTGTAAAATCACGAGCTTTCTGTCAGTGGCTGGGAGGACTTAAAAGAGTTTGAATGACTATTATCTGGCTTCAGACCCTTTACGTCCTTCCTCAGGTTGTGACTTCTGGCACACAGATGATGGCACTCACAGTGCATAGCTGAACCTGGAATTCAGAATTCATGTTGAGAGTGACTCAATCTCTCTGAAGTATTTGTATTTGGTTGTTGTGGGTGATTTATTCCAATTACCATTTAGGCTGGGTTTTCCTGTAGTAAATACCCTATTTTCAGCTCCAGCTATCTCAGTGATACCAAATGTATAGGCAACCAAAGCAAAAGTACAGTCAAGACTATCAAATTGCAAAACTTCTGCACAGCAAAGAAATTGATCAACAAAATGAAAAGGCATCCTAAGGAGTGGGAGAACTTGTTTACAAACCATATATCTGATAAGGAATTAATAATAAAAAAATCTATGAGTAACTCTCAAATTTAATAGAAAAAACAACAAAGACAATCAAATAGTTTTATAAAAAAAATTAGCAGAAGACAAAAATAGTATGCAATACCTAGCAAACACATAAAAAGGTGTTTAACATCACTAAGCATAAGGTAAATGCAAATCAGAACTACTGTGAGATATGACCTCAGAACTTTTAGTGTGCCTATGATAAAAAAAGAAAAGAAAAAAAAGGAAAAGACGAGAGGAAGGATGTAAAGGGAATCTTTGCATATTATAGATGGGAATGTAAATTATATAGTTATTATGAAAAACAGTATGGAAATATCATCTAATCTAGTAATACTACTTCTGGGTATATATCTGAAGAAAATGAAATCAGTGTCTCTAAGAGACATCTGCACTCCCATGTTCACTGCAGCATTATTCACAATAGTTAACATATACAAACAGTGTATGTCCATCAAATGATGAACAAACAAAGAAAATCTGCATACACACAGACACAAACACACAAACACACACACTGGAAAGTTATGTACCCATTAAAAGAAAAAAATTCTGCCATTTGCAACAACATGGATGAGCCCTGAGGGCATTATGTAAGTGAAATAAATCAGGCAAGAAAAGACAAGGACTATGTGTTCTCATTTATATATGGAAATGAAAAAGTTGAACTTATAGAAGCAGAATAGAATGGTGACTACCAGAGACTGCAGGAAATGGGAAGATGCTGGTCAAGAGGTGCAAATTTTTAGTTGGAAGATGAGTAAGTTCTGGGGAACTAATGTACAACATGGTGACTATAATTAATAAAACCACACTACTATAGTCTCCAAATTCTCTAAGAGTTGATCTGAGTAGATCTTAAATCTCTTCTTCTTTGTCTGTCTCTCTCTCATACACACACACACACACACACACACACAACTATGTGAGATGACAGATATGTTAACTAACTTGGTTGTGGCATTCACTTCATAATATATGTGTATAGCAAAGTATATCGTACACCTTAAATATATATAATTTTATTTGAAAATTGCACTTCAGTAAAACTGGAAAAAGAATCTAGCTCTCTATAAGTGATTTTTGTCTGAGTCAGTACATGGAAGCACTGACGGTATGAAGTATAAAACTTAAAACTAAGTGTGAACATGATCTCACGTGCTCAAATTGGAGTGGCTTCAGGCGTCCCAAGAATGTCAATGTTGGCTACTTTTTCTGGTAATAAGCCTCATGGCCCCAAACACTGGGACCAATCATAGTAATTTATTCTCCTGACTGATAACCCAGTTGTGCCATCTTCCACCAACATTTTGTAAACACTACTGGTAGTAAGGATTCTTTGGCTGATTCTAATGCCAGGGTTGCTTCTGGTCAGATTCTCTACCACATGGAAAAAGCTTGTCCCCTCTAAAGTTGCACATGTCACAGAGAAGAAGTGAGAGAGAAATGACTGGAGGTGGATGGAAGGTGAGGGAGGAGCAGACAGGGACAGGAATAAGAGGCCAGGAACACTGTCTGTGTGGGAGAAAGTGACCGCCTGGATCCAGAAGGTGGTCCTGGTAGAACTGGCCACTGTTCTGGTTGGCCCCTGGTTGTTCTGAGGTCTCCTCCCCAGTCACCAACTCATAGCAGTTTTCCAGTGCTTTCTTCCAAGGCTGATGAGTTCTTTTCATACCACACTCTGTGGTTTTTATTTTCATATCATGTTCACAATTAAAGATTTTCCTTCTAATTCAGGATCCCCAACACACTAAGCAAAGAATGATCTGTTGCTTCATGTAACCTAGAGTCATGTGACCTGGTGGTCCTGTGGAATTCAGCTCGTGGAGCACTACAGAAACAGTTACCTCTATTTGTGTTCATACTGGGATCAAGGGTATATATAATCTGTGAACTGAGAACAGGCAGAATGTACTAAAGTTTGGACCTGAAGTGTCTCCTAGAGAAGTTCATGTGGTAAAGGCTGAGAGGTCTTTGGGTCATGCGAGCATGCCCTCAATGGGATTGTGGGAGTCTGAGCTCTTCTTCTTTCACTCAGACAAGTGCTCCTGCCTTGATATACTTCTTCCTCACAGGCCCAAAGCAATAAGGTCAACTACTCAGAGACTGAAACTTCCAAAACTATGTGTCAAAATAAACCTTTTCTCTTTATGGGTTGCTCATTCTAGATACTTTGTCACAGTAATGTAAAACTAACAAAAAATGGTTACCTATTCTTGCCCATTTTAAAATCTTCCTAAAATCTCACCACAGATACTTACAACCTTGGGGCTTGTCTAACTTTTCCAAGAGAGTATATCTACAAGTAAACGTTTTTCCAAAATCCAGGCTTTTATTTCAAATATCCTTATACATTTTCCTTTGCATATCTACATTTGTTTTATTATGAGAAGAATGTTCCTTTCTGCTATTTTTTTTTGAGTAAAACTGATGGGTCAGCCGGGCGTGGTGGCGCACGCTTGTAATCCCAGCATTCGGGAGGCTGAGACCGGAGGATCCAGGTTCGCGGCCAGCCTCAGCTACCTAGTGAGGCACTCCGCAACTTAGTGAGACT